>CAAE01013766.1:54223-64935 GCA_000180735.1 Tetraodon nigroviridis
TATAAAATTTTATTACTAGGTTTTCTGGATTTTCCATTACATTTGCAATATCCGTTGAAACCAATAAATTTAAATCTGAAAGTAAACACTTCAATGAAATTAAGTAACCTGTTACATTTGAAACCCAGGTTTGGAGGAGAAAAAAAAATTTGTTTCTGGCCAATGGCTTCACAACAGTGTTTCTGCAGTTTTTGATGCTAATGTTCTGACCCACAGGACTGATGAGTCACGCGTGTCTAACACGGCCTAACAAATGTCCTCTACGCGTAAAACAACGTAGTTACTCAAAGGCAGGGGCTCCGTGAAAACTGAGCGGCTCTACCTGTTTGAGTCCAGAAAACATGAAGGCGTCAGAGGGTTCGACAGCCATCTCCACCTCCTGCACCAGAGCTGTTCGGTTCTGGATGTGGTAGCGGACAGAAAGGGACTCTCGGACACGCCCGAATGACGGCAGATCTGCAAACAAACGCATAAACGTCTACGTGATATAAAACAGGTGGAATATTTGCCATTCTATGGCCATGAATTCAATGAAACTCCTTCTAAACCTTGTTTTTTTTAAGCGTAAAAACAAATGATTGCCTGACCAGCATAGATGTACAGGGGGATGGTCTCTAGGTTGACAGAAGGGAGAGTGACGGCAGTGTGGATGAGAGGACTGTCCTCACTTGACGACTTTCTGCTCCACGTGGTGAAACACAGTAGAAAAAGGCGATTACTCTCATCTTTTTTTTTTTATTTGTATGTGTATCTGTGCATACACACCTCCTCCACAATAGCAAGTATTGCCCCGTAGCTATGGCGATACTACTGTCGCTCTTCAGTGGTGGACATCTGAGACAGAAACACTCGGTGGCACATTCGTCTGTCTGAAGAACCACTGAGCACACAAACGCATCACGGAAATGTCTATTACTGAAATAAAAGATCGGAAAGCTAAAAAGTGTCTTTCGAAAAAAATCCCGCGGTACCTCCTTGCAGTTGAGATGGTGCCTGTGGTGTGTTGCTGCTGATTGTAAGCGTCTGGAGGGAGGACGAGGCCAGCAGCAGGGGGCAGGGGGACGATGACCGGACATCTGCCATCAGCAGGAATGGGATGTCCACCACGATCTGCTCCAGTGGTTCAAACTAGATAAACACACACATGTCACGGTCGCTAAGCAACCAGGACGACGGCTGGCACATGTCCAAGCATCAACTTCTTTTGTTCATCTTGAATCACCATTACAGAGAAGAAGAAGAAGAAGAAGAAGAAGAAGAAGAAGAAGAAGAAGAAAACAGGTCAACATCTGCTTTGTAAATATTTCAGTATTACCCACAGACCTTTGTGGACATGAACTTCACCGACACCTCAAAAGGAACCATGGTCTCTATAGTGATGGTCTCATCCTGAAAGACAACAGAGCGAGTTCAAAACAAAACTAAGACAATACTCGTCCTCCGGGGAATATACAGATAGTTTACCTTGTGACATTTACAGACAACCTGTTGCCCTTCCACTATGGTATTGATGCTGTACGCCACGTGGAACAGGAAGACCCTCGGTCCAGTGGTCACGCACTTCACATACACACTTTTCTCCAACTATAAACAAAAACATTCATTGACATTCATTTTCTCATTCATGTGGAGAAAAGTGTGAGCTAGATCTGTCAGTTATTCCTAATTATACCCATTATTTCATTTACATTTTCAGAATTATAGTCGAGTTAGCCAGAATTTGATTTTTATAAAACCCACCTTTAATTAGCTCGTGATAATAAACACTAAAAGGCTGCAATACTGAACTTTAAAAAAATATTTCAAAATTTTGGAGACAATGAATTAGGGTTTTTCCAGCTTAGCTGTATGCCATAATCATCAAAATGCAAATAAATAAATACCTGATATCTATTAGTCTCTGCGTAATGAACCTTTCTGAAGACATTGTGCATCGTATACATTCAACAACTAGCTAGCCCACTAAAATTCATGTAAATACACACAGCCTTTAGGTATGTAAGTGGTCAATGTATGACTGTAAAGTAGCATAAAATATACCTTTTCGGCTGGTTTCAGATCACCGAGGGGTACATCTGGGAGCAGGGCAGGTGCAGCCTCATCGCAAACGTTGGAACCATCCAATGTTACGTGTGTGGTCTGACTTAGATTAGCATCCTGGCCTGGACAGGAAATACATGAAACGTATTAAAAAAACTAACAAAAAAACAAAACAAAACAGCACATTTTGATGCTAAAATAAACATCTGCAAATAATAAACCAAAACCAGTGATGCCAGTAAAGTGTTACCAAGCGCTACTCTAACCTGGGTACTTTTTTATAATAATGAGTAATTGAGCGCATTACTTTGTCCAAACTAGTAGTCAGATTAAAGCTACTTATCTGAGACACCGTGCGTTACTATTTAGAAGTCCAAAAAAAAGATGGCCGTTGGTGGCGGTGCAAATCTAAAACCCCTTTTACGTCTTTTACTCTAATGTAGTTACTCTTCAAATCAAGTAATCAGCAAACTAATCAAACTACTTTTGAGAGCAGTAATCGGTAATGTGATTATTTTTGTGGCAACACTGACCACAGCAATGAGGTGGGACAGCGGCTCCAGCGTACCTGGTTTCAGGCCGGCTGTTAACTTGACATCCGTGGCTACGTCGTCCTCCTGCGACTCTACGCTGATGCTGATCCGGTACATCTCACTGATCAGTGCAGGGGGTTCGTGGCTCAGCCGAACAGAAATCTTTGGGACTCTTGACATGATCCTAAGCAGGCGGTAACAATAAACAACAGAATATTTGACACCGCTTTCACAATAAGATGGAAAACATTTTGTTCTTTAATTACATGGTACTGGGCTGCATGGTCAGACTGTCCCAGTCCTCTTCTTTGCGTGCCTCGTTGCCGCGATCCCATCCCCGAGACGATCTGCTGGCCTGCAGGGCTTCGTGGGCAGATGCGACATCTCCCCCTGCTCCTCTCCAGGTCAGAAAGACACAGCGGGCGCAGTCGCCGCCCAGCATCACCTCGATTCCTGTCACCTATTAGCAAATCAAAACAAACCAGACAAAAAACAATCCAATTTAAAATCCCTTCTCCTCACAGGAACACACACATGAACTCACCTCTAACTTCTTGCCAACATCTTCCGTCTTCGCAACAAAGCTGAAGCTGAAGCATTTGGATTTCCCAGGCAAGAGGTGCATGCTCTCCTCACCTGAAGACGCCACACACCACTGGTTGTACTCCTACAAATGCACACACATAGTTGGTTAGTTTTAAAAAATTCAAAAGCATTTTCAGAACTACCATTTCTTTCGTGTCTTTGTTTACAAATGTAGCCCCACTCTAAGGAGTGTGTGCGAGTACCTGATTACTGAGAAAGACAGACAACTTGTTGAAGGAGATGCGATGAGGACAGTCTGCTCGAAGGTACACCAGCAATGTAACGGCCTGGTCCACGTGAAAACTGGGGGCCAGGAATTTCGCTTTACACTGGACTGCAATCAGAAGGGGAAATGAAACTCAGATATTCATTAACAGTAACTACAATTGTTAACTGTCGAACAAAGAAAAGTATGAGTTCATTTATCTCAGCGCTGAGGCTGAAGCAAACATTAGGTTCATATGAAAATAATACCTGTAATTTACTGTCCTGTACAAATGTTGAGTAACTATATAACTACTATAATATATAATACACAGTAACTATAGAAATGGTAAAACATATGTATTATCTGACGTTTTATAGTTTGCGAATTAAATATATTAACTATTGAGTGAAAAAACTAAAGTTGAACCTGAGAGTTAGGTTTTATAAACATTAGTCTTAATTTTACTGACACTAAAACCCATGTACATTCTTGAGCTTAGTCCAATAGGCTAGTAGTTAAACATTATTCGTGGGTTTATCAGTTTATTTTGCGATAATATTGGGTTTTACGGACTGAAAGGAATGTAGTCCTGAACTTCTATGGTCAACTCGTTTGATCCGGTTAAAGATATCCTGTCGCTCCACAAACATCGGGCTGTCGCGAGAGAGGATGAATCACACTCCGGCTCAGCGTCGGGGACCTCGTTCTGCAAACACAAATATCATTTTTAGTCCTAGATAAAATCTTTTTTTTTTATTTTAGGGTATTCCATAGAGATGATTTACAAGTATTCTATTTCTAATTCATATAGAAGCAGTTTAAATCAGTCAGCGTTGTGAAAGGTTGTTATGACTTCCTAACATTAGTTTAAAACTTAACCTATGGATACTAACATCAGCTGTGATCTTTGAACTCACCATTAAGACCTTGATGAGATTCTTCTCAATCCTTGACTTTTGTTCCTCCTTCAAGTTGGAAGCTGTGAGTCAAGACGGTAAATGCGTTTCTTCCACAATCATATCAGGACGTGTCATATTAATGCTAGGGTAAATATCATGTTAGGCAAAAGAAATCCAAACTATTCCCTCTTGAAAAATGCAAATTTGCCAAGATTGCCTTAGTATTAGAGCTCACCTCTACCCAGCAGCTCCATACAGTAAATAATATAGTCTTTAACACTGGCCATCAGGTAGGCGCATCGCAGTGCCGTGGTCAGAATGGCTGTCAGGAGGCCCCACCATCGCTCTGTGCGATAGTCACACATCACATAGTCCAACAGCCTGTTTCAAAAGAAGAAAAAATGAATAACCTCCAAATACAATGTATAAAAATGAGGCGAACAATCGTTCTTGGAAGGTCTGGGTTACTTTTATTGCTTACAAGGAGTATTAATACATCCACAGATTTCAGGCGCTGCTAAATCCTTATATATGTAACTAGGGTAATTTAATTATTCTGGTTGGACTAACGTCTTTCCCAAACATATAACACAAGCTGAACCTGTTCTGTACTTACTTGATAGCTTTGCTGTAGTCTTTAGCATGGTAGTACTCTTCTCCCATCTGCACCACTACAAATAACACAAAGTGTAATGGGACCGATGTGATTATTTGACACCAGCACTCAAAAACAAAGGCCCACTTAAAGGTTCTTATCACGGCAGAATCACACATTTAAGTGCCTCTGAAAACAAACAAACCAAAAAGGCAAAAAAAAACCTTAGCTTAGGAAACACTCACTGAGATGACTCTTCATTCGAGGGCACTTGTATTTCTTGAACTGAGCCACGGCATTGCTGAGTAATGCAATAATCAGCTCCTTTAGAGGGGAGACAAAGAGAAACAAGTGCAGAAGCCGAAGGATACTTGTATTTTACATGTAAATATAAACCAGATCAACAGTAACTTGTTGCTCCAACGGTCACGCGTTTGATGCATTGGTGTCTGCGCATAATAATGCACGACCAACTGTAGTGGTTTTATGTGAAGGCTACAAATCTTTACTGATACACTACAGACCCTAGCAGACAAGTGTGATTGTTGGGTGTGGTTGTCCTTACAGAATGGGGAACATCTTTCTCTTTACTTTGCAAGGCCAGAATCCCCATCTTCTCCTTGTCTGCATCTGGAGGGTCGATACCTGCAAAAAGTAACAAGTGTTAATAGTGTTGTGACTGGAATTTCAAAAGGTGGACGCATGAACATACTCTGGTGTCCTTGTCTCCAGCTTCTCTGGCCGTAGAAATCCAGGCCTCCAGGATGGACGTCAAGTGGTTCTGTAGCACTTATTCGACTCTGAGACAAAAAACACACCAGGTCAAGGTTTAACTAATGTTTACAGATTATTGGAACTCAGTGTTTCTCTCTCAGTTTGTATTGTGTATTGTGTTTTGTATCTTTAAATTCTGTACATTTCCTTTTCTCTTTTAGAGATACTTACTGTCTATTTTAAATATGTGCTTTTATGTGCTGTATGTTGTCCTCCAGTGCCTTTAAAGTTGCCAATAAATAAAAAGGTACTGGTAATATAACTCCTGTTGTTCTATAAAACGCATGTGTGTGTTTAATTGTGTCGTGATAACCTGACAAAGCTGCTGAGCCAACTGTTTCCGCTCCTGGCTGTAGCAGGCAGCTTGCTGATAGTAGAAACCGGGGTTCTGGGTCTGGATTGCCGTTAAACCCAACTTTATGGCTTCGTCAAACAGCTCTCCAAACGACTGGAATCTGTTGGGAACCGGAAAAGAATAATGCTATTGGGGAATTGCAATAATACTTGATCACATGTCTACTGTACAAACAGGCAACCCTGGTGTCTTGCTGAATTTGAATCTTACTGTTTTGACATCCATGCAGCATGTTCAAAGGCCAACTCAGGACTGCCAATTTTCTTCTTGCAAAGGTCAATGTGCTTCCTGAACTGGGCAATGGCATCAAGAGGAGTATTGTGCTGAAAACACAGTCTGCAGATCTAAAGAAAAGGCGGCAAAGACACGTCGGAGGAAATCGTCAGCAAATATTACTGAGGAGGCCCAAAGGGCTCAAATAAACAGTACAGAACTTGTATAAATCTTTCCCTAAAATGAGAATTTACTCCTGTAGTAAAAAGAACCTAAATGGATGAGTGCACTTTTGTAAGTTAAGTTTTTCAAAAAATAATTAGGAAACTGTTTAGTAAAATGCAAAAAAAAGGGATTTTTTTTACTGACAGTGAATTTGACATTAAAAAAACCAGATTCCAGTGTAAACATAAGTATTTAAATGTAATGTCTATGTCGGGAGGAACTATGTTAATGATCTCACAGTCCAACAGCACTTTTTTTTCTCATGTAGAGATTAAAAAAAGTCTACCTTATAGTTGATGAATCCAGCTAGTGTTTTGATCTCCAACATGTTGGTCTCGTGAGCTCTCAGCTCGTGAATAAGACTGTACGCAGTTCTGTAGTACCTACAAACACACAAAAATGGATTTCTTTAGGAAAATATCATAACAGACATCCACGTGTACAACGGAAATCTGCCGCTTTCACAGTTTGCTGTCTGTACTATTTTAAACGTACCGGCAGAGGCCACAGTCTTTAGATACAGCTGTCATTACATACTTAGGAGAACTGTTGATCAAATCTTGTCTTTTCTAAAACATCTTTAAAGAAATACTAAATAAAGACCCTAGTGAAAGACTTCAGTCTGCTCGTGAGGCTTTGACTTACTTGAGAGCATTCTGTGTGTCCTGTTTCAGTTCACTGAAGAAAGCGATTTTAAACTGGTGTCTGACAAACAGGAGCTGGGAAAAGACAGAACCAGAATCAGGGTTTGAGTGTGTACTACTGTGGGTGTGTGTTTCTTTTTTTTTTTTCCAGCTTTCTGTGGTTTACGTGCACATGCATTTGGGTCTACCTGATGTGTTGTTTTGTTGAGGAATTCTTTGTGCGATTTGACACGACGGATCTCGGTGTAATAATAAGTCTGTGCGTGTTCATAGAAAGCATTTTCGAGTCTAAACAGAGAAAGAGGAAAAAAAAATTAGGCCAATAAAATTAAAATGGCCACAAACTACACATTTAGACTAGCAAGTGAATATTATCTTTTAAAACCACAATTGTATTATAAGTATATAACAGTCTGTAGTTATCTTGTATAACTAACTCTCGCGTATTGATGGAAAATTATCAAAATTTCAATAAAGATCATTTAAATATGATCTGATCAGGAGGAAAAATAATCAACTGTCTTGGCTCAACTCATACAACTAAAAACTAGAAAACTGTAATTCGAGTTAGTACCTTATAATGTAACCCACAAGGTGGTCGGTGTGTGGCAGCACAAAGAGGCTTTTCCCTGACAAATCACAGGCATTACAAAGAGCGGCTGCCCGCTCCGAAGCCATCAGGTCTTCCCCTGCGTAAATAAACAGACATGGTCGCGGTCACAGCTGGGTTTTGCCGAGAGCTACTTTGGCTTTTTGATGACACCTATCAGATTTTCTATTTATTTAAACGAGACCGTAATTTAGGTGGAAATGAAGTTACCTGGAGGTAAAGGAGTTTTCTTTTGGATAAGAACTACGGCCACCTTGGTGTTTCTGCCCTGCAGACTGGTCCTAAACAAGGAAACAACAACAACGTGAGTGAGCAGATGCAAAAAGCTGACAGCAGTTAGCTGTATCTAGAAAAAAAAGTGGCACAGGTTAAACTTTGTAATGCGTTCAACAAAAACTGTACTAATTGTTTTAGAATGTAAGTCGAAACATACTTAAACAGCATAGAAAATACATAAAAGACAGAGTGTTTCTAAAGATAGAGCATACTATTTATATCTACCTGACAATCTCCACTTTAGTTGCACATTCAGACTGTTTTTCTTTCCATTGAGCATCATCCCAGTCAAGTTCATAAAAGAGAACTACAAGAGCTGGTACAAGGTTCAGATGCTTGTTCATCCAACTTGTTTTCAGGATGCCTTTTGGGATGTACCACTCATACGACGTCCGCTGAAAAGTCAAGGGGGAAAAAAGTCAGAGATTTGCAACATTTTCGCTTAAAAAAAAAAAAAGAATGCCAATTATTTTGATGGGCAGCCTGGGGAACTGGGGTAGAATTTCAATTCATAAAATTAGGCTCTTCAATTTCTCACCTTAGTGCGACATTTGGGGTAACATCCAAACCAGTCAAAGCCACAAAGGCCATGGGTCGACAGCATAGCTCGGCAGGAAGCTCCCACTGGGAACCCGCCATCGTGACTCTTCAGTTAGGGCTCCACCTGCAGAACGACAAGAAGGGTCCTTAAAATCACCTTAAAACTGCTACAGTTAGAGTTAAGAGAAATTAAAATGAAGTGAAACGTTCATAGGGTGGAATCATTAAGTGGTTGTATCACAAAAAACCCACAGCGTGTTCTAAAGCATGTAAATACTTGTGAGAACATGGTCACAAGACCTGTGGACGCAGAAGGCTGAATTGCTGACTTAGAACATTTTAAAACAGAACGTTAGGCGTTCAATGACAAGGACACTACTTCAACCACAACAAAAAATTCTATAAATATATAACACATCTATATATAAATTTACTGTCAATCAAAAAAGGATGTATATGTATTGGCAATCAACAATAGCAACCGAAAATCGAAACGTTTTGTGAGGATGGCAACAATATAATAACGAAGATAAAAAGAACAGTTCTACCGATACATCAAACGACAGAAGCATACCTCAACTGCATCACTTTAAACAAACTGGTAAACTCAGAGAGCGAGTGGTTGGATGCTTAAGATGAGTAGAATTCTATTTGCAGATCAGTGTTGCTATCTATCCGTTTGCAATGCTAGTGGGCGAGGTTGCAAAGTAATCCGCAAACAAACGTTCAGTTTACGCTGGTTGACATCGTATTGGAGCCCTCCTTCCGCTGATCGAAAGTCGAAAGCTACCTAAAATTGTTCTAAACTTTACAAGAGCAAAAAGATAGCTATTTAGCGTTGCTACGCGAACAGCAGCCTAGCTGATAGCTAGGAATTTAGCTGCTACCTCTAGCGGTGCTGGGCTATCACTTCCTGTTTTAGTCTTCGGGCTACGTCAAAACAAACGTTGATTGGACTGTCGGACGTCATGTGATCAAACCGGAACACTAGTGTGGTCACGGACAGTCGGCCCGGACAACGACAGCAGTGTCCTTCCGATTCTTCCCGATCCAGAAGCGCTTCTCTCTGGTTCTGCGTGTTTTAGTAGTTTCACGGCTATCGAGCAATAAAACCTTCAAAATGAGGTCGAATCAATTTAATTCAACCATTCTTAAAGAAACGGACAGCACCTTAATAGCCAACAAGAATGGCACAGCAAAGAGTTTGAATATTTATGTTCTTGATATTTCAGTTTGTACTTTATTACTTATTTGCAAAAAATATCTTAGATTCTTGGTTTGGGCTGTTCTTATAAGGTACTCAGTGTGAATTGGCAAAGAAAAAGGAAAATAGGTTATTATATATTATTATTTTACTTTGGCATGAAGCTTTGCCCTAATAAATAGTGGAAAATTAAAGAGAGTCTGAATAATTTATGTATCATCTGTATCTAATTTCCATAACCATTTTTTTCTAGGAGATTTTATTTTGTTTGATTTTGCTTCTTAACAAAGTCACTATTTAAATAATAGAGCAACGGTAGGATGAAGGATGTACTCTTTCAGAGAAGGGGTATTTTAATTGATTGCAAAAATATCTTTAATGTTTTTAATGCTCCTGGCATCCTGGAAAATCAGGAATGCCATTTTCTCCAGATTTAACTAGTAAGGAATAAACATTGACATACCCAACAGGGTATGTTTTTTTCAGGTTTCTCTCCTGTCACGTTTTCATAAATATACATATGTACTGCTGTGTGAAAGCTATATCAATGTGGAATGTTTATGATTCTATGACAACCTCGCACATATGGATTTAATTCAAATAGTTCAGTTGTGCTTATGTAGTGCCTTTTACAATAAAAATTGTCTCTAGGTGCTTTTTGAGAGGCAGAAACCCAGAGCCTGAACTCCCAGGTAAGCGCAGGGACAAGAAAATGTTCCCATTTAACAGAAAGAAACCTTGAGCAGGACCAGGCTTATCATATGTAAGAGTTTTACATCAGCATCATTAATACTGCCTCTTTTTCATCTGACCGCCAACGTAGAAGATCTTGGGATGTGATGCTGAATGTCATCTGAGAAGTCTGAGAAGTACATTACTTTCCAGTTGCACTGGGCTACGGCTGCTAGAATATTTACATTTTTGAAAAAATAAATTACTTTGACATTAAATATGTAAATAATAAACGATGATTCCTTTTAATCTAATGATTAAAATTGTGCAACCTCACAA
>CAAE01013767.1:0-10719 GCA_000180735.1 Tetraodon nigroviridis
CACCGACAGACACAGTTTTATGGATTATTTTCACACACACAAAGCCATTGCTGATCATCTTTATCTCAGTTTTACTGCTGTAAAAATCTCGAATATTTGAAAATAACTGCCCACAGTAAAGACTGTGGCCTGTGAGATGAATTGTTGCTTTATGTTAAATATGCTCTTACTGCATATTTAAATATTTTAAAGACAGAAACACTTAAATACATATTTTTGAATTATTTAGTCTCAGTGGTTTTATCAGGATGGCTGAGTAGATGCTAACAACTCCCAGACAGCAGAGTAATAATAGCCGCATGTGTCTAACTGTTCAACATCAGCAATCGATACTGTCCAGCAGGAAAAGCAGACTCTGGCTTGTTCTCTTTGAGTAGAAGTAGTCGCATTTGTACAACGAGCCGGAGGAGGACAGCTTTACGGTATATGCTTGTAAGTCTGTGTCTCGCTGTCTTTTCACTGAGTGACCACAGGCGCTTGGAACAGCTCATTCTCTTGCACCCTGAATTTTCTCCTCCTCGTGATGCATGTTTCTGACAGCTCTCCTGTGATGACCCCTCCTCCTTACCCTTCCCCACATGCAACTGAATCACGGGCTTCAAATCCTAATTCATATTAGCATTGTCACTCCAGTGAGCAATAGGAGCTGCGGGATGGATGCAACATCCATCCTCATTTGCGCAGAGTGAAGGCATGTCTCTTGGACGTAACTGTCAGGTCAAATGCGCAATAATTTTATTGTTATCTTCTCTCTTCTTTTTTACCTGAAATGCCAATGAAAACAACCAGAACCGCTCAATGTCCCTTAACTCACGACTGTCAGAAATATTGGAAGAAAAGTGCGAACAAAGAATAAGCCCAAATCAGTTGAGAATGGGATTGTAGGCGAACTAAAGTCAAACCTGCCTGTCATCTTGTCCCTGCTGTAGCGAAATCAAACCCAAGCTGACCGAAGAACCTCCACTGACCCTGATTTGGACGCACCTTGAATACCAAATAAAACCTTTGCGCTCTTTGCTTGTCAGCCCGCGCAGCTGACGGGTGCATGTCACAGCCCTGTATGTCACGACTGCACATCCTGCTCGTATATCTGCTGTCAACGCCCCGGCCCTCTTGAGATTTTATACACTTCAGCTCCCCCCTTAATGAGAGAGCTAATCATCATCGATGTAGCCAACCAGTCAGAAAATGCTAGTATCAGACGGGAAAAAAAAATTGCTTGGTTATTTCCAGGGAAAAAGGGGGGGCAAAAAATAAAACCGAAAAAATTGTTATTAAAGGGCCCCCTTTTTTTCCCCCCAGGTGAAGAGGGGGTGCAAGATTAAATCGATATATTTTATTATGTCCTCTTTTTTCCATCTGAACTCCAGATGTGAGGGCTTAGCAGCCAATGTTGCTGCCAGTCATTGACAATGTCACGTCAAACAAAAAGTCCCATCTGCAGTCTTTTAAAGCCGTGCCTGTCCTCCCAATGACAGGATTGTTAGAATGCAGGTTCACCCCAGTTTTGGCAAAGTTTCCCCGAGGACCGGGGATTGTTGGTATTGTTGTAGAAAAATGGGTGAATCGGATTAAAGGTGCAATGTTCTCTTGTCCTCTCCGAGGCTGCCATCAGCCGTGACTCCCTTTCTTCTGTTCTGCACTTGAACACCAAATTAATGACGCTTTGATAATTGCTCCCCTTCCCTCATTAATTTCATCATCTTTAGAATATGAAATTTCAGTGTCATCATATCTATAAGAGATAATCACACACACACACACACTTGTGGTCAGTCTCTGCCAAAAATGAAAACTTTACTTCTTTTTTTTTAGAGAGGGAAAAAAGAAGACATTTCGTTTATTCCCATAATTATTTGAAATCGCTTCCTTGTAGTCTAGTTCATCTGCAGATGTTCTTTGTTTCATGCACTTGAATTTAGCACCAAGTCATTGTGGTTATTTTGGTCATTTAATTGTTAGCTCTGGCGCTATCCTTGGCTTTGATGTGTGACACGAAAACCGAGGGTTCAGCACGCAAAAAAAGAGTGCCAGAAAGAAACAAGCTGATGCACAACATTTAGGTTTTTTTTCAGTTTCAGTTTGGTGATTCACAGTGTTCTACAACCCATTTATGTTTGTTTTATAATAAAAGCTTTTAACTACCAGCTAAAACTGTTAAAACCGACTCAAGTCATGTCAGAATAAAGTGGTGATTTTTTTTTTTTTTTAGATTTACAATATTACATTTTCAAACGCATCTGTGCAATCCTCAATCTGAATATGAAACCATATTTGCTGTCATATTGACGAGCCGATGAGGACTTAAAGTCATTTCATGTCAGTCACACTTTTAAGATATCTGAGAGACCTTTGCTAAGATGTACCCGCTGTAAATGACAGCAAGTGCGGAGAAATGATACCTGCAGTGACGAGCACAAGCAGAAGTAAGTGTGAGACTGAGAGTCAATGCTGTGGTGTAATGGGGAGGCTCAACATGAGGAGCGTGTTTGTTCTAAGCAGAAAGCATGTCTGCAGGGCCCTTTGGGGCTGCATCCGCAGACTTCGAACCTGCCCCCAGCGGTTGAAGCCTTTGGTAACAAGCAGCACTTTATAAACTATTCTCACGGATAAACATCTGGACGCACTTTGTCTCGATGAACACACAAGTACCCTCTCTGTCACATCGTGTGTGTTTTAACCACTACATTTCTTTGGTGATGGATAGGTATATATACTGTATGCACAAAATGATGCATGTATTAGTTGTTTCTCCTCCTTGCAGCATGCTTTAAGAAAATAATAAATGAATAAAAAGAGTGGAGGTGGGGGGGGTGGATTCTTGCAGAGAACAGAATTTATTGATTTTTGTGAGGATGGGCTAATTGTCTTTCAGCTTCCTCTCTTCCAATTTGCTAAGAGGTGAAAATGGGTGACAGACCAGCACCGCACCTAAGGATTGAGTGGCCCTGTCAAGGGCATTTGGGTGTTTTCTGAAAGGACTATTTTTTTGGAGGGGAAGTAGGGCAGTTATTCGCTGTACCGTGTAATGCCCTCATATGGATTTATATTGCCCTTGTGCTGCATGATCCAGTTCAGTGTCTCACCTCTATTTGCTCACTGAAACATGGTAACATGTAAACATAAAGTTTCCTACACTCTTTTTTTTTTTTTCTCAATTTGCATCAGTTTTACCTTCTTTTTTAAAGTGAGACAATTAATGTTTTGTTTCGTTTTGCTCTAGGTGAATCTGTTTGCGTTGCAATGGCAAATGATTCAAGTTTCTACAGCGCTGGCTTGTAAATCCAGCGGAGAAAAAAGTGGTGCAAGCTGGCTTGTTCACACTTTCCAAACATCTCTGCAGAGTCACAGAGCGAGATGAGGAGCAGCTGAATAGGTTCGCCGATGCCTGGCTCCGTAAAGGGCAACTTTTAAGGATCACCACACGCAACATTTGTCATCACACTCGCTGTGAATTACAATGGCTCCAGGGCACATTTCATGATAAATACACATCTTATCAGCTAATAAGCTTTCTAAACACTTGCAAGCTCTTAGACTTTTGAATAAACACTAGCTTACTAAATGATGTTTATTCAGTATTGAAGAGCTACTGATTTATTTATTTATTTTTGTACTTTGAAGCTGCATCCTCTGAGCAGAAAAAGAGAACAAAAAGATGCCCCTGAGCGAATATCTGAGAAAAAGAAGAAGCCACAATGTGACTGAGGTTAACACTTAGAACTACTGCAAATTTATGTGAAAAGAAGCTCATATATCAATGTCAGGAACACAACAAAAGCAATCAACGGCGAGATTTTTCAGTCTGCCTGTTTTCAGCAACACTACTGTAGTGTTGAAACACAGGGTCAGTCAATGGTCAACAGCACAGGGAGTGGAACTTTGAATTTCAGTTTAATACATGACAAAGTATTCACTTAGAATTATGCATCTTCTGTTCATTAGAGGTTAATAATGAGCCTGTTCTGAACTAGGACAACAGCGCTGTTGCAGCTTGCTTACGTTCATGCCTGTTCCTTAAGGATTATTATGTATCTTCTGTAAATAATTAGGGTGTAAAATCAGGAATTATCCATCTGAGGGATTCATTTAGCATTCTTATTCTTTCTAGACTTATTCTTCAAAGGATCAGCTTTCAGTTGCGCTCCCAGTATTATTAAAGATGTAAAATTGGCACGTCCACATGTTTAACTTGGGATGTAGAACGCACGTGATCATAGATATAAAGGGAGGGAACTGCATCAACAGACATCATGGGCCAATTTGCGTCATCTGCGTAACAGTTTTGACACTTCAAATCCAAAGCAGTGAAGTAAGAACAGAGGCACAGCTAATGACATGTATAGAGCGACCGCCCTCTCCACGGTGCTCCATCCATCATTCCCTCATGTTATAGAGTGGCTGGACGGGAGCCACAGCCGGATAAATGTCGCATGACAGCTTGCTTGGTGTTTGCCAAATGGCACCCGTTAACAATGCAGCAGCATGAGGGAATAAACATTAGCTGACCTGAATGCCAAGCACTGCATCAATGAAAACAAGAAAAAAAATCTTTGGGTCCATTGTTGTGTAGTTAAGTAGTACATATATAGAACTTATTTTAAAATAAAAGTTATTCTGCTAAATATTTATGCTGGTGCTTCATAAATAGATAAGATTCACAGTAGCTAATAAGAAGGTGGACAAGTTAATTCTACTGATGAAAGGAAAGTTCTTGCTTGGTTGAGAGGTGAAACAAACAAAAATGTGCTGTGCAATCTGCACTAAGCGCAGTGAGGTAAACGGCAAACTCTCCACGCTCCTACTTTGGTTCAATGTGCACCTCATGCAATAAAAATGCACTGGTGAGCTCAGGATTGACCATCAGGCAAATTAGAACTCAAATCACCAATATTACAGGTGTATAAGCCACTACTTTTCCCCTTCGGAAAAAGTGAACCCTGCGGCTTATATAGCAGTGCAGCTTAATTTCACTTTTTTTTTTTTTTTCCCCCCCTTTCATGAGCTTCGCGCTCATGTATGACCAGAACAGGTCATGCCAATAAAATTACAAATAGGTCATGGTAGGACAATTAAATGGACTTACACTACAGCATGGTAAATTATTTAAAGCCTTAATTTAGTGCCTCATATATGTAATGCACCCCTTAAAAATGGAAAACAAACAAAGAAATGTTTTTGATGCAGCCTTGATGAAAGAGGATCAATCTGGCTGCAACAGAAGGAAATATACCTGCTGCATGTAAGGTCGGCATCAATTATTCCATGGTGAGACACTGCAGACGGCAGCGCAAAGAACTGTCTAAATGCAAAAAAAAAAAGAAAAGACAAAAGCTTTGTTGAAGACTGGGTAAACACGCAAAGAGCAGACCGCGAGGGGTTTCCACTGTGCAGATCCGACTGAAAGCCAAAGGCACTGTTCGGAGTTTACAAAACATTCCTCATAGCCTGTGCATTTGTGGAATTTTACTGGTTTGTATTTAATCAAATGGTTTTTTTGTTTGTTTGTTTTTGGGGGTTTTTTTTTGTTTTGTTTTGTTTTGGGTTTTTTTTTATTCCTTGCAACGTTTTTCTGCAAATCAGTAGCAGCATTGGGATTTTTATGATGGGTGGGCTTGGAGAAAACTAGATAGAACAGTTAAAATTATGTAATATATGTAAAGCTCTTCAGTGCTGTCTGTAATATGGAGGAAGACACCTGCGGCCTCTAGTGGAGTGTAGCTTATAAAACTATGTAAAAAGTTAATCATTATATACCATAATCACCGGTGCTGCTTATATTTAGGTGCACTTTATACACCGCAAATGACAATACATTTTCAGACCTTCAAGACCTTCAAAAACCAGAGCCGTGTCTGTTATTTTAACTGCTACAGT
Source organism: Tetraodon nigroviridis (assembly GCA_000180735.1). Classification (NCBI taxonomy): domain Eukaryota; kingdom Metazoa; phylum Chordata; class Actinopteri; order Tetraodontiformes; family Tetraodontidae; genus Tetraodon; species Tetraodon nigroviridis. Next base: position 5,878 of record CAAE01013767.1, read on the forward strand.
CTCAAGGATCTGACAAGACCAGACAAAAAACAACATGTGCACATGAGGAAAAATAAAACAGGGGTTCTGCCAAAAGTCACACGTCAAAGAGGGGGGAAAAAAAAATCATTTGGTGAGTTATCTAGACCAGCTTTGGACTGATACAGCAGGTTGTTTTCTATTCTGCTCTAGGTTCATTCACTGTTAATTGGCTGAAAATGGCCTCCAGTGTGTTTGTGTTTGTGTCCGTGTGAGCTGTTCATTACACCGCTCAGATAAGCTCATCATAATTTTCGCAATGAGCGGGGGTGGCTCTTTCCATGTTTTCTCATTTATATTATGCTCTCATACTGGAACACACCACCTCAGCTCATTTGGCTGAAAACAAAACATACTATTACGACAATGATGGCAGCACTTAACAGCTCAGGGGTGTGGTATTTTGTTACAGGTTCAGATTGGTGCACAAGCAATTACACAAAATCCCATCCTGCTTTGCCAATTAACAAAAAGCTAAAAAGTACAAGAGCCTGCCAATATTCACTATAGAGGATTTTCTGGAGGGGGTTCCCACATCTTCCACGGTGCATGGGACTATTAGCTTTTCATAATTAAAAGTAGTAAACTTTACTAACGACTCCTTATGAAAGTTTGAGTAAATGGATGAACAAGTTTGGTTTTCATCAAGCAAAAAAAAAGAAAAAATATGCACAAATAAATTGAAGAGATGCGCAGTTCCTCGAATTACACAAATATCTTTCCACTCAGGGGTATTTAGCATTCAGTAAAGACCAGCATTTCGAGTTGATCTAATCGAGATTCTAGAGGTGTCAAGTCCCGAATGAGCATTCTTCATGAAAGATTTAAAATTCCGACACTTCCTTCACTTGAAGAGGATTCCTGCTTCGTACCCCACTGTGCAACATTAACTGCTTATTTCCACCTCCGTAGTTACAAATGTGTTTCTCTTTTCTGTGTTTCCAGGTGCATTTGGGTTTCCAGCAGATCCAAAGAGGACTAAATCTGCCTGCTGCAGAAGGGCAAGGGTTGCCTCATTTTCATGTGGAAATTAAAAGTGGTTTCCATTTCCATTTCTACTGAAATAACAAAAGGAAATGAGCTTCTGCTCTCATTTATGTCGTTCAATGGTCACGTGATTAGTGCAATTTATAATTATGAAACCAACATAATTGAAACCACAGGATAAATCCAAAGTTAGTTTTTTTACAACTGGACTTGTAAAGTTTTACTTTAAAGGAAAGACAGTCACAGGATAAATGATCTTCCAGCCACATTTGAAGGACAGGAGTTCTGTTAGGTGTTCATTCAGTTGCATTGACTAGAAACTAACTAAGTTCACTTCCTGTTTCACTCCTTATGTCAAGGTGGAAGAAGGGAAACATTGCCTAACTAAAAGAAAACGAGTACAAATCCATCCAGACACCCGACGACATTGGTGTGATGAAAACCTTAACAAGAAGCAGGAAGAAAACCCAACTAAACATTTTTTGTTTGAATAAAACTGTGTTAGCTTTGACTTACTGTCACATCAGCAAGCATTTTTAAGTCACCCCTGTTTGGTTTTATGACAAAAGACATGCAGTTTAGGAGGGAACAACTGTCTTGCTCTTTACATATTTCTCTTTTTTAAAGTTTAATTATAATCCACAAACAATGTACTCACTATGCTAGTAAAAAAGAAAAAAATAAGTTTTGGATCTAGGAAAACCATCAATGTATGTAACCCTATTTCAAGTGTTCTCACAAAAATTTTAAAAAAGTGCATGTGAAGATCAACAAGCATTGTTCCTTTTTGTCGACCAGATTTAATGGACTACAGCGCAATACTGTTGAAACGCATTTACGCATAGATCAGTTAAATTAATAAATAAAAGCTAGCACTAAACTTTATTGATGTAGTTACTGGCTACTCCATGTTAGACCCCATGCTAAAAAACAAAAAAAAAAAAAGGCAAATATCGCAACACGAATGGACGGTGTTAAACTACAAAACTGCTGGGACATTTCCGACATGAATTATTTAAGAGGATGCAAGCACACATGGAGGAATAGAAGGAGCAAATCAAAGCACAGGCTGCCAGGATCTCACTGGCGTCTGAGCCAGCTGCAGGTGAGATTGGGGAAAAGCAATGTACTACGGCGTTACACAACACTTCGCAAGGTTAATCAAAGTAACAGATTTGCATAAATCTTGAGGAAGAATAGCAAGCTAATCCTCTGAAACAAATGTGATGTATTAATTTACATAATGACTGGGGGAAAAAATGCTGCTACCATTGCATAAATCAGACATGCTAATGCTACAGCTATAATCTCTCGCAAGATCCAGATTTTACCTGCAATTTGTGCTTGATAACTTTAAATAACCGTTTGTTTGGGCATGATTGAAATGCAGAGCATTATGGGTTGTTTGTGTGTGTGTTATCCTGTTTGTCAGGCAGCACGTATTCCAACACGACCAGAGCTTCTCGATCACATTCATTTGGTTTAAGGGGTGTAGGAATAATGCTCTGAGGAGATCGGTCCTCTATATCACAGAGCCCGTAAAAGATGTGTCAAAGTGATATTCTCGCATATCACAGACTCATTTCACTTGAAGAAACATCAGTCTGCCGTTGGAGTTGTTGGTTTTAATTCTGGCGTGATGAACGATGAGCAGAATTTTGCTGTGGCAGGAAAGTGCTTGTTTCCAGAGACGCGTCGAAGCCTCTTAAAATTTGTTGAGATCATGGCCAATCACTCCAAAGATTGAAAAAAAAAGATGACGCTTTTAATAAAGTGTTGAACTTTTTAGGATTAATATTTTCCTTCATTCCTTCATCACTCAGAGAGGCTTGAGAAGCCGAGGGGGGGGTTTTATTAGGGTCTTGATTAAGTTTCTGCCTTTACTGTGACTCCGGAGCTTAATAGGAAAATAGAATGGCACAGATGACAGCGAATATGGTGCATATTTTGAATCTCCCATCCCGTCTTTCAAAGACAAAAAATCATGGGATAAAATGTGTGTCAAATGGTAAATATCACTGCTCTTTTTGATGATTTGTGATGCTTTAGTTTTAGGGTGGATGACTATACTTAAAAGCTAACACAGAATCACCAAAACCAACAGTTGATTTTAACAGGAAGAAACCTCAAGTAGGACCAGGCTTTATAGGAAACCTGCTGCTGCTGATTGCCTAGGGCGGGAGGGGGAGATAACAGAGAGGGAAGGACAGATTCATCTCTCTTATGCGCAACTGCATTGGTCACAGTTTGTTATCCTAAAGATATAGATGACGACGTCCTTCAGCAGTGGCACCAGCCAAACAGATGATGATTTAGAACCCTTTACAGCTGAAGGACGGGTCCAATCCATGCCCAGACAGAAAAAAAGAAGACGCGTGAATAAGATGCTGTTTACCTAAAAACAGCTCCCCCTACAGGAGTGATCAAACATCTCCATCTGACATTTGGCTAGTGAGCTGTTGTTAATTAATAAGTAGAGATCAAAGGAGCTTCTAATATTCTCCCTTCATCATCATCGATCTCCAAGCTGCAGCTGCTGACTGTCAAAAGAAGAATAAAAATAAAACTTACACAATAGCCCAGAAACCAAACATATTGACCCATTTACTGCCAAAAAATCGGTTTGCTGCTTGAATAATATCTGTACAGGTACGCCAGCCCACGGGGTAACTTGCTAGCATTGGTGTGAATATACCAAAGACACAAAAAAATCTCTTTCTTTTCTTTTTTAAACAAATGCAAACAATGATTTTTGCTGACACTGTATAACAGCCCAACACGTGCTTGGAGAGTGGTTGCCATGGAAATGTCTCAGCAGGCTCTCGCCAGCAGCACTTAGGGCCCTTAGGAATACAGTAAGAGGTGCTGAATGTCAATGGTTTGGTAGGCTGAAAGATCAGACTAAGAGGTTTTTAAAATTTAGTTCTTATAGAGGTGAAATTTTTAGGTATTTTAGAAATTATAGGGATGGTAAAATTAGGTTAAATCTATAAAGTACAGCATGGAAGACTTTTGTTTTAAAACAGGGGATATTGGATTTTTTCAAAAGTTTATTAGCAGCATCATTTATCACGGTCTATGTCAGGATGTTGATTCAAACATAGGATTACCTAAAATAGAAATGACTGTGCTTCCGATTCTTTTTACTCAATCATATCGACAAGCACAGTCTCGCACCCCACTGCTTTTCTTTGATGAGGAAATGCCTGTCATTATTGAGACCCACAGCTAAGGAGCTCACTGGGTCACATTTGATAACGGCATCAGGTGAAGCAGAGGAGAACATCGTTTTAATAACAAAACGCTACATGCTGCCGCCAAGCACACATCTGCACAAGCCTTATCTGGATGTACCAGCCAGCCCCCAGAGGATTCTGAAACACTTATCTCCTAATATTCTGCCCTGAATTAGTCAGCACGGTTTCTTTTGTGTACTAGCAAACATGGCTAATGTTGATTTGACTGATGGAGGCTTTCCAATTTGCATTTAGATTTAAGCACGTTCTTTCCCAGTACCTTAAACTTCTTACTTTTGTAAAGATGGAGAATTTCTGGCTCAAACTCTGCAGGTTAGAGCGGACAAAACGCAAGTCCTCGTCAATTTCTGGAGCTCTGGCTGATGGATTTAGTCAAGTCAAGTCAAGTCAAGTGAGCTTTATTGTCATTTTCAAACATATATAGCTGGTGCAATACAGATTTAGTCCCAGTGAACATCTCATACTTGTTCTGTCAAGACAGAATTATTAGGTCATGTTTAATGTTTAACAGATCAAAGGGCATCGGTACTCTCCCGAAACACACACATACAGCACACACACACACACATACACACAACAC
>CAAE01013767.1:22237-40108 GCA_000180735.1 Tetraodon nigroviridis
CAGAGGGAGTGCAAATGTGTAATGAGTCATAATTCAGCTGCCTTCATCATCAGCATGAGCAGAAACGTCATCTTCTAATTCATCATGTTCATCAGGTTCATCTGAACCTTTATTAACTCTGTGCTTCACAAATGCACATTATCCTTCTGCATCTATAATAGATAGTAATTTAAAAAAAAAGAAAAAAAAAACAAAGCAGAAAAAGAATCATATGCTGTACAACCGAAGGAGTCGTAAGAAGCTGTGAGGTTTATGTGCAATAATGTCTTCCTATAGAAAACCTATGTGAAGTAAATGGCATTTTAGCACTTCGGCATGCATGACTGGACCTGCTCGGAGGCTGACATTTGGATAGATAGGGGCCACTGCTGGGAGGCCGCCAAAGATTATTACACTTGTAGACAACGCAATGAGAAATGCTCAGTATATCTGCATATTAGCTTCAGTTTTAATGGACTTGTCTGTGTTTGTGTTCCCAATTAATAATTCCACCGACAGGTTTTAGTGGCCCTGCGGACTACATTAGGAGTGACTGCACCAAAAACTCCATTTGCGCCTGTCTACAGTACATCTATAATTTACTCATTCCTCCCTGCTGACTGTTTCTTGGTGCCTGGGGCATTAATTTCTACTAACAGGTGTATGCCTGGGTGTATACTCACACATTAGCCCAAATACACACACATACGTGCAGGTTGCATCTTTATTTCTGGGATTTTTTTCTAATGCTCACGTTCTCTTTGTTTCTTGTCACATCAAATGCATTCTCTGGCTTTCCTCGGCCACCAGTGCATTCAGAACTCTTGCAACACGGCTGAGCAACGAGATTTCACCCCGGGGAGGCTTTCACACTTACTGTACTTGTGTTTGTGCGGCATGTGTATGTGGGACATTATGTAACATAATGAAAGGAACGCAAGACTAAAAGATAAGAGATACAAATTTAGATTGAAAAAAAAAAAGACAAAGACACTAGAGAAGGTTCGATTACCTTGTCCTGCTCACATTCAGACAACTGCTACTATTAGTGCAAGGGCTTGACCAAAGAATTCCTAAAACCTGGTTAAAAACTCTTTGTTGTTGTTGTTTGTTTGTACTTTTCTTAAATATATCTATTTACAAAAAAAAAAAAGGAAAATCTCTGTGAATAAGTCCACAAGGATACCATCTGGTCCCACGGCTGCATGATACTATTAGTCAATATTCAGAAAAGGAAATGAATTGCCAGTCCCATCAGCTGAGCAGATGCTGAAGACAAAAACTAAATCTCAAGATATTTTGCAAAACAACAACAGCAGCGGCTAAAAATTTCCTTTGACGAGAACAATGAATCATTTGATAAAGTAAATTGCACAATTAGACAGGACAAACACTCAAACGTCAGGTAAGACAATTACCCAGTAATTAGATCCATAAAGCTCTCTGGAGCCAAACTGCTAACCGGATTAAACAAACCGGTGATGTCGTTCAGATACCGACAAAATGTTTCTCTGCTGTTGTTTATTTAGCCTGAACACAGATCCGAGACAGTAGTGTGGCCGTCTTCAGCTCAAAGAATTGAAGAATTGATGATACATGGGTGAAAAAGCAAGAAACAATTTTTGAAATGTAATTTTTTTTTTTTTTTTTTTTTTAAATACTTCCATATAGTGTTGAGTCAACAGCATAGACGGTAGACACACCATTCAGTTATTCTTTACCATGAAAATCAAAGATATTTATTTCTGAACAAAGCCACAGGTGGGTGTCCGGACCAATTTTCACACTCGTTTCACCTTCTGCTCCTACGCTGTAAATTACAATGACAGAAAAGGGACAGCGTTAAAGAAATCTAGTCTTTTCATCTCAAAGGGGATAAAAAAATATATTCTTCGTGTCATAAAAATAGATTCATGCTCCTTTTACAAAAGGTCAAAAGATGGTGTGATTGCACACTTGTGATTCTGTGGAGCCTTGGGCACAAACGTGGTTGGCAAAAGATCAGCAAGAAAAAGCCAAATCTACTTGAAAATCAAGAAAAGTAAAGCAGGCTCTGTAGCTGTGAGTGATGTGTAAAGCAATTCCTAATCACTTATCTTGACTTGGGAAAAGCCAATAAATGACAGAGATCAAGCTGTATAAATTAGTGATATATTCGGTCATAAAAGTCCTGGCACCAGACCAGAGAGGAAGATGAAGAAAACAGGCCAGTGATCTGGAGGAAACGCCTCCCTTCCCCTCGACTCCACACACTGCATAGTGGATGTTTTCCCTTTCTAATTGAACTTTTTAAGCACCTTTCCAAGCACCTTTTGCATGTGTCATGTCACAATTTCAAGATTAACTTGAATATAAACAGGTTATCTGCGTACAGTTATGCTCATGACAAACTGAGTCACTTCTTTAGATCCCAAATCGCAACCACTCTATACAAAAATAACAACATAACTTCGAAATGAAAGATGTTGGTTGAAATTCAAATTTCAAACGCTAAGCTATTAATTATCCATCCAGTGGGGTGCAGCCTGTGGAGAAAAGGAAGATTACAGCCCGAGTGATCCGTTTAAAACACTTATGTAAACAGCTTAATCATGTTAACAAATACTCGCATCGGCGCAGATGTGTTTCCTGATAAATGTGGTAGAAGCAGGTAAAACAGCTGTTCTTGTTTACTGTGCTGGTTGCCTGTCCGCTCATGTGCATGCACGTGTGCATATGTTTGTGAAAAACTACATTTAATATGCCTCAAACACAAACAGGAACAAAGCGACTCTTCATCCGTTCCCCAAGCAGCTGGTCAAGCCTTTCTGTCCATGCATGCTTTACTTATAGATCTGCTGAGTTAAAAATCAATATATCATCAGGTTTTAAGCCATTTTTCCTATACAGTTAAAAAAAAAAAAAAAATAGAGGCATTTAGGTAGCTCATTACTGATTTCCTTTCTCAAGCAAAGTTTAATCACACATCATGTTTTCTCTAACATGGGTAGAGAACAGGAGGAAGGAACTCAACTATCAGTAAAATTGCTGTACAGAAAAGTCTGCTTTGACATTTATATGGAGTTGCTGTATTGATAAATACTTTTATAGACAAATCTATAGATATGTTTATAGATAGTAGGTCAGTGCACAGCTATGGTCTCTGAGAAAAACAACGGGAAACTGGCTTTTGCAGAGAGAGACTCTATTATTAGATGGCAAACTTCCACTCATACTGTTAATACAGTTAATATAAGAAGAAGGGTGATATGTAGAATGTGAAAAAGTTTGGTTAGATGCACAACTATATGCCATCCAACCACCCCTCATCATCTAAAAGCGCTGCCGCACAGGTGATTAACATGGTAGTGAACTAACTGCTGGAGGGAGCTGAAGCTTCTATTCTATTTGTGTTGATAAAAATTTGAAGGGGGTGGAAAACTAGAGAAAAAAAATAAATAAATAAACAAAACATATATTAGGCCCTGTAGTTTTTTCTACATGGATTTTTCTTAAACCAAAGACATGTTCAATTAGACACCAAGGAAAGTAGTTTTTATATCAATATTATATATATATATATATATATATATATATATATATATATATATATATATATATATATATATATATATACAGTATATATTCTTTTCTATATATTTTGTTGTTTTAATGACAAACGAAAGCATTTTGTGATGTTTTTCTAAAAGTTTTTTTTCAAAAAGCACTTTTTTTAAAGAAGTGAAGAGAAATAATTTTGGAAAAAAATGAAGAAAAGAAGGCCCAACAAACACCTACTTTTAGTATAATTTTAGGCTTTAAACTTTGCTGGCTGCTTAGACACAGGACTTTTTTATCATCCTATTTCCTCGAAATAGAGGAATAACAAAAAAAGAAAAGAAGAGGTTTAAAAAATTAAGAAGAGGTTTAAGTGAAGAAGTCTGGAGTTCTTTCGAAACTTTAAGTTAACAAAAAACAACATATGAGCCAGACCTTTGGTCCACAAATCATCATTGTGCAGTTAAAACTCTGCGACAGAAAAGAAAAGAAAAGAAAAGCTTGGTTACTGGCACAGGAAAACAAAGCACCGTTGCCTGAAGGCAGCTGCTGGTGACTATAGCAACCTAAATACCTGCTCCTGCTTCGCTTCAATTCTTTCTTGGCTCACCTGCTCTGAACCTGCTCTGCTCCTCAAATCCCAACGTCAGCAGGTATAAGCTCAGCCCGACTTCAACTTCAGCTAATAGATCTCAAGAGGAAAATGCAGAATCTGTTGCCATTATTTGCCCATCAAGATTTTTTTTCTTTCATCTCCAGCATGGTAGTTTCATCTTTGTTCTTTTGTAAGGATTTAAGTACTCAAGGGTTTGTTTGTTTTTTTTGTTGTTTTTCTTTTTTTTTTTTGTCACTGTACAGGGCACAGAAAAACTTTAATGAATTAAAATGAAGGAAGTAAAAACACAATAAAGAAAGTGCAGAGCAGTTATGAATGTCAGTGGGAATAAGGTAACCATTCATCTCATTCATTCATCTTCCTACCCGCTTCATACCCTGTGGTGTCGCGGGGGATACACCCCGGACAGGTCGCCAGTCTGTTGCAGGGCACACACACCATTCACTCTCACATTCACACACTAGGGACAATTTAGGGTCTCCAATTAACCTAGCATGTTTTTGGACTGTGGGAGGAAGCTGGAGTACCTAGTGGGAATCTACACACACACACACACACAGGGAGGACATGCAGACTCCGCACAGAAAGGCCGGCAGCAGCTGGAAGCGAACCAACGACCTTCTTGCTGTGAGGCAACAACACTAACAGCTGGGCCACCGTGTGGCCCATAAGGTAACCAGTTCAGTCTATAGGTGGCCACACGGTGGTGCAGTGGTTAGTGCTGTTGCCTCACAGCAAGAAGGTCGTGGGTTCACTCCCAGCTGCTGCCGGCCTTTCTGTGCGGAGTTTGCATGTTCTCCCTGTGTGTGCGTGGGTTCCCACCGGGTACTCCGGCTTCCTCCCACAGTCCAAAAACATGCCAGGTTAATTGGAGACTCTAAATTGTCCGTAGAGTATGAATGTGTGAGTGAATGGTGTGTGAGCCCTGCGATGGACTGGCGACCTGTCCAGGGTGGATCCCTGCCTTCGCCCTAAGAGAGCTGGAGATAGGCACCAGCAGACCCCCGCGACACCACTGGGTATGAAGCGGGTAGGATAATGGATGGATGGATGGAAGAAAAGAAGGCCCAACAAACACCTACTTTTAGTATAATTTTAGGCTTTAAACTTTGCTGGCTGCTTAGTCACAGGACTTTTTTATCATCCTATTTCCTCGAAATAGAGGAATAACAAAAAAAGAAAAGAAGAGGTTTAAAAAATTAAGAAGATGTTTAAGTGAAGAAGTCTGGAGTTCTTTCGAAACTTTAAGTTAACAAAAAACAACATATGAGCCAGACCTTTGGTCCACAAATCATCATTGTGCAGTTAAAACTCTGCGACAGACAAGAAAAGAAAAGAAAAGCTTGGTTACTGGCACAGGAAAACAAAGCACCGTTGCCTGAAGGCAGCTGCTGGTGACTATAGCAACCTAAATACCTGCTCCTGCTTCGCTTCAATTCTTTCTTGGCTCACCTGCTCTGAACCTGCTCTGCTCCTCAAATCCCAAAGTCAGCAGGTATAAGCTCAGCCCGACTTCAACTTCAGCTAATAGATCTCAAGAGGAAAATGCAGAATCTGTTGCCATTATTTGCCTATCAAGATTTTTTTTCTTTCATCTCCAGCATGGTAGTTTCATCTTTGTTCTTTTGTAAGGATTTAAGTACTCAAGGGTTTGTTTGTTTTTTTTGTTGTTTTTCTTTTTTTTTTTGTCACTGTACAGGGCACAGAAAAACTTTAATAAATTAAAATGAAGGAAGTAAAAACACAATAAAGAAAGTGCAGAGCAGTTATGAATGTCAGTGGGAATAAGGTAACCATTCATCTCATTCATTCATCTTCCTACCCGCTTCATACCCTGTGGTGTCGCGGGGGATACACCCCGGACAGGTCGCCAGTCTGTTGCAGGGCACACACACCATTCACTCTCACATTCATACACTAGGGACAATTTAGGGTCTCCAATTAACCTAGCATGTTTTTGGACTGTGGGAGGAAGCTGGAGTACCTAGTGGGAATCTACACACACACACACAGGGAGGACATGCAGACTCCGCACAGAAAGGCCGGCAGCAGCTGGAAGCGAACCAACGACCTTCTTGCTGTGAGGGAACAACACTAACAGCTGGGCCACCGTGTGGCCCATAAGGTAACCAGTTCAGTCTATAGGTGGGTGTTTGTGTGTGATGGGGCGATGAATCTCACAGCAATTGGGATAAAGCTGTGTTTTAGTCTGTTTGTGTGGGTTCTAACGTTCTTGTACCTCTTTCCAGAGGGCACAAACAGTTTGTGTCCCAGGTGGGTGCCCTTGTTTGAACCCAACTGTTGTATATTGAGTCTAGATGTGGGAGAGGACTCCCCACAATCATCTGTGTGGTTTTTACCACCTGGGCCAAGTCTTTCCTGACTTGTGCAGTGCAGCTTGACCAGCCTGACTCAGAAACTCCTTAGATAGAAAATGGGCAAGGCACACAATGTAACAGGGGCCAATTCCCCTGCCTGCCAGATGAGATTTTACAGGACGAGAGGGGCAACCTTAGACATGTGTCAATTTAGGAGATATTTGATCACGGAGACATACATATTTTCCACGGTTTCAAATGTAGAAACACTAGATGTGTGTATGTGTGTGTGAGTGTGTGTGCACAAAAACACTGCAAATCACCCATTTGGGCCTCTTATGAGATTATTGCCTCGGAAAATGTTTACAGTTATTGGGCAAAAAAACGCAAATCAGCTTCTGCTGAACACTGCTTAACTTAATTAGACTAAACGAGCGAGGTTTTAATCCTTTGTTTACTTTTCTATAATTTTTTTTTAGTAATCACTGAGTTCATTATTTGGTAATTGGTAATTGCGGTGCCAAGCTCCCATAGCTCTGGCTGCAGCTGTGGTGCATGTGATCTGCAAAATGTTTTTTTTTTGTTTTTTTGTCTAACTCTAACCCAGCAGATTTGGTATTTTGGAATTTGTGGACTAAACCTTTGCCTGATTTTTGACTCCGAGCCCGTCTGACCCCCGATTATTGTATTCTGAAACCGCAGACTCTGAAACTTGTTCTGTTCGACCCTAAGCCAGCCTGATTCCTGGTGTTGTGAGTAATCAAGATAAACCTGGTGTTTACCCCGTAAACTGTGTCACATTTTGGATTTAGATCTGATTCGTGACAGGAATCCGTAAAGCTGCCGGTTTTGTCTTCTACCAAATGCGGCGGCATTGTGATGTGATGATGATGATGAATTCCTGCAGCGGACGCTGTATAAATTGAAGGCAGCGGCGGGAAGAAGCCCTGAGCGGTTACATCACGCCTTAAATCACAACAGTCAGCCAAGCACGTCTAAGAAAATATGGCCATTCTGACCTCGCCGTCATTCGCCATGATAAATACAATCTGTGTTTCGGCAATCGTCTCCTGTGACTTGACTGTAGGTGGCGGTAGCATAGTTTAGAAAACACCACTGAGGTGTAAAATTAGAGTAAATATTGGTCTGAGTGATAAAGCCAGATAAAGGAATTAATATTAAAAAAAATAATAAATTTAAAAAAGCCACATGCCACAGTTAATGAGCTCAATGTGAAAAGAAGTGCGGCTGTGTAGATAAGCTATGATAAAACTTTATCGAGCACTGATTTCACTTATTTTTAGTTTGAGCGGTCTTGTCGCTAATTATGTCATTTTCAGGCCATTTGCTTTAGTGTCTTATTCAGCAGGTCATTAGCCGCAGATAACTAATTTGAAAGTGCATAAAATGCAGAAGTCGGTAAGATTTGATGGTGTCCCCGATTAAGTTAGACAACAGCAACTAAAGTCAGTATACCCGGGGTTTTAAATGCAGATCAGCCGATGCTGATGATGAAATAATGATTCGGGTGTTGCACTTATCGTCGAATATTCAGGTGACACAGGTAAAGGTGATGGCCACCTGGATGAAGAGAAGTAGAAAAGAACAAAACTAAACTGGAAAGTCAAACACCTTTCCACTACAAAGCACACCCAAAAGATTGCAGGATTACCAATCAAAGGAGGCTGGGTTGAGATCTCTAGCAAATGAACAAACTTAAATTTGGTATTCAAGATTTAAAAAAAGGGATGAGGAGCCTTTGCGGCTTCTGTGTGGCTTCTATTCTGCTGTGTTTGATCTCCGATGACTGCAGCCATGATCAGGGCGGAATGATCCGGGTGGAATGGATGTTACCTTCTTCTGCCTGCGATGCATCTGACGGATGTATATATAATAATACAATGCTCCTCTGGAAGAACTGTGATGGGTGGAAAGACGAGAATTATTTATATTTCTACAGGGCTTTTTTCATCGCACATTCCTATCAGCTTGGGCTCATTGTGATAAATAATGCATATAAACTGTACAGCTTTTCAACTTTTTTTTCTTTGTTGCATCCCCGGTACCCTTCCCAGTGAGGTTTGCATATTCTGTTGTCTGGAGTCCTCCCCCCCCAGAGGTGAAACCCCCCCCACTGAGATCCTCTGCAAACACAGGTCACATTTGTTTTACAGCCCCTCTTCTCATCTTAATAGCGCCGGCAGCCTCAGCGTCAGCCAGAGTAGGAAATCTTTAATTAAATGCAAACGATGATGATGGTAATGATGGAAGCGCGTAAGAAGGGTGTATGTGGCGGGAGGGGCACTTACCACCCTCAGAACAGATGCTCGCTCTAACCTCTGAGCCTCTCTTCATGTGCAAATACATACATCCACATCTCATTGTCTTTTCGGCTCTTGAAAGGGCACTGTTCAATGCCGAGACAGCCCACACTCGGCTGGCACAGTTCCTCTTCTTCTTTTTTTTTTCTTTTTTTTTTTGCCGTCTCTCACTTTAAATGAAACCACAGTGTCTAGGTTTTATGGCAAAGATGATCAGAAGTCTGTTGTCTCGCTCACACATTGTTATTCCACACAGTATTCAAAGCCAGCCCACACTGAAGCCAGCCGAGGCCTGCTTTATTGTGTTGTTCACAGTCACGCCCACATGCGCTTGCCGCTCCTGCACTCTGGAGCAGCATTTATTTATTTATTTTTTTCTAACCACTCTCCAGGTTGCAGAGTGCAAAACGGCGTCAGCCGTTGGTGGAGCTAAATGAGGTCAGGTTACATTCGAAAAATGAATCGAACTTTCCAATAAGGAGCAGCAGAGGCCGCAGAATGTCTTTTGCAGGGGGTCGCGGGCGATCAGCAACACAGTCAGTGTGGGCAGGCAGAGGTGGAAGGATCTTTGAAAGTGTGATTTCTTTTGCGCAGTTTGTGAGAACTGCAATAGACACCTTCTTCTGCTGTGTGTTACAGCTTCTCTGTGCCACAACAAAATATCACTCATCAAAAATGATGGAGGAAAAACTCAACAAAGACAGGAAGTAAGAGGGTGGAGTCAGAAACGCAGGGGCATCAAAAATGTTATAAAAAAACACAAAGCAGCAAAATTAAAACAAAGAGAAAGAACGTTTAAGAGAAAACAGGAACTTAAACAGCCAAGGTATTAACAAAAGAATACCACCGTTGCATGTTAAAAAAAAAAGTTCTAGCTAAAAGTGTGTGCTTTAGAAAAGCGGTTGAACTTTTAACAAATACCTACACTAGGTTCTACTGCTTCTCATGCTCAGTTGTGTATTGTGGTAGCTGTCCATCCTCTTCTCTTACCTCAAGAAAGCCCTGTCTGGTGGAGTTTTCCAATACGCCTCTTATTTTGCCTTGCCATGAAAAATGTGAATGATTACAAAGGCGGTAAGTTCCAGCTGTTGCCAAAGGGCAGAGCTGCAAATTTTAAATAGGCTGAAGGAAAATTGGAAGTATTCAGAGAGCTGCACCAAATATTGGTACAAACATTTTATAGATAATTGCTAAGTCATTCTAAAGCATCTGAGCAAGAAACACATTAAGTGACCCTATAAAGTTTATTACATTCAGTTTTTATTTGTTTTAATTATCATAAATCTACATAATGATAAATATTATAACCAAAATGTATCCGCTTATTAACAAGCCTTTACCGTCACACAAAGGTACTTACTGTGTGTATGATAAGTAAATAAAATACACATTAAAAATATAATAAGACAAGACCTCACAAACATTCAGGAAGCAGAATAAAAGTTTTAATAAACTGCACAGGAAGCTGTAGTTGTATTTGTATTGTATTTGTAGAATTTATAAAGTGGGTTAAACAATAATAAGAGGAATGGAGAGTAAAAGGTGACATACAAGAACTCGCCTCTTTAGCAGCAGTATTAAAAACGGGCGGGGCTAGACTGGAGGGGGGGTGAGATTGTTATCATCCAATGTGTCACTTGCTTTATAAATTCTCCCATTTAGCATCTACTCTTTAATTTATAGCTGAGTGCTGTCTTCAAGAGTCTGGGGTCTGCCCTCCACCATCAATCTGAAAGCCTGCAGGGAACGGCCAGATTGCATATTGTCACAATTCCAATACATTATTTACTATAGGACATTAAAATGTAATGCGTATTAATAAACAGTCCTGAGGCCAGAGGGCAAGGCCACTTCCAGTTCGGACATAATTCTTCCTTGCTTTCATCCAGGTACCTTTTTATAATAAATGTATGGCGAAATTGAGTTAGTTTTTTTTTTCTTCTTCTTTTGCCAACACAGCTTTTTGTGATTTATGTTACTATTGACTCATGTCAGCACCATTTACTCAAACTGATGTCATTAATTACTTAATTTATTTATGGTTTTGTTTTTTCATTATGTTCATGTTTGTTACTTATTTATTTGCACTATTATCATCACCCAGAAACCTAAACAATTTATAATCCTTGATTCTGTTGGCTCACATAAAAAGAAACACCTTTAATATAGATTATATTTGAATGATATTTAATCAAGATTAAGCAAAATTAATCCCTAGCAACTCTGTGATTAATCTGGTTCAAAATTGTTACCAAATTAAAAAGAGAATTGCCATCAAACCATCTATTTAGAAATGCTATCATATAATAAACGCATAAAAAAAATGAACACTAGTATAGTTCCAGTTCTGTTTTATTGCTTGTGTAGTCCTGAAGCCTGTCAAAGAGAAATTGTTTTTTCAGAAATTTCAATTTCAGTCACCGCTAAACTTTAATTGCATGTTTCTGTTTTGCATATTATTAATTTCCAACGCTTTTAAAGCTAGGGCTTTGAAAATGTAATTACTGTTTGCAGCATCTTTTTCCTGCTCTCAGCAACTTAAAACTTGCCTCTTGCAGAAGTGCGCCGAGTAAAACTTGCCAGTGTTGCTTGGATCATTTCAAAATAATAAAGCACAGTATAATAATAATAATTGTTTCTGGCATTTTTTTTTTTTTTTTTTTTTTTTACTAACCACAATCAGTTTTACAAAATAGAGACTACTAAGCGACACCGAAAGACGGTTTTAAGTTGTTCTATATACTTCCAGTTGAATAAGTCTTATTGCTACAAAATATTCATAAATTGCTGGGAATATATTTAAAGGCAGCATAGCATTTACATCCCTGGTACAATGAGTAAACAGCCTCCTGATACATCTCACTGCTCTTCAAACGTGTTTTAATAAAATCAGATGCAGGGAGAAAGTGAAGCAGACATCTGCGCTCTGGTAGTCTTTGGCTCTGTGTCGTTTTTATGCCAGTCAAGTGCTGTAAATGCCCCCACATCTGCCACAGTTTATGCAAAATGCAGGCATGTCATCTGCAGTAGGAGGGCTCCCACGTGGACTTAAGTCCTCTCATGACTGATACATGTGTTTGGGCACAAGTGATAAATTGCAGCCTTTCCTTCCTCTGCTGTGTAGCAAAAACAGGATTCATCCTGAACTCTCAGCACGTCCTCTGGATCACGTCTGTTTACTAGGAGAGTCTGGGAAAGTACTGCTCAGTCATGCAACACGTCTGTGTGCAGAGGGAGGGATGCATGACACCTAGCACTGGTTCCCTCAGGATCTGAGACACTACACACAGGCAATTCTACTCCACACAACCAATAAAACAGGATGAAACCGACTAAGACCACACATTGCTTCTGAATGTGATTTTTTTCTTTTTTTTACACCAATCAATTTAATCTTTTTGAGTCATATAGCAGCTGTGTCTAATGTTTTTTCCTGCACAGTTTCTTCTTTTCTGTAGGATGAAGTATTGTAAAAACCTCAGCATCCATCCCCCATGTGTTTGTGTCCATTTGTAAGGATTTCACGAGGAAACGCTGATGAAACGCTCAGAAAAGGTGTTTTTGATTTAATAGTTTACACTCATCTGGTGTCAGCTTTGGAAACAATCTGTGATTCAGATGGTAGCGACACGTGAACTCCTGTTTTAGGTAATCTTTCCAAAAAGGGAGACACTTGTACAAGGTGATACTTCAGAGAGGTCTAACAGTAAATCTAGTGAAAGCTGAATGGATGGATAGATAGATAGATAGATAGATAGATAGATAGATAGATAGATAGATAGATAGATAGATAGATAGATAGATAGATAGATAGATAGATAGATAGATAGATAGATAGATAGATAGAAGAGGATTTTGATAAGGTCAAAACTCTGGGATTTTCATTACAACACGAGAGCCCTTAAAAAAATGCATAATTATTCTGCAGACGCTTTCCTTCCAGCTGTAGTTTTAAAATTGAGGCTATATTAAATGTCATCACAGCATGGATGACTTTCTCCCATCTGTCATGTAAAATGTTGTCTCAAACCCAGGATTCCTAAATAGACAAAGCCTTCGATACTCATGCATTATTTGAATGAAAACATGTTTTTAGGTGCAGGATTTCAGCAACGGAAGTCAGGTATGTAGTCTGATGCAGCATGAAAAGCCTGTGGGGCTGTCAGTAAAAATATATTTATCCATCTGCCTTTCAATCATTCCGTTCTCAAACTTCATTTTAAGCTGCTTTCTCTGGTTTCAGGCAGACAGGATTGGGAGTTGCGTAGCAAAGCAAGATCAAAAAGAAAAGAAAAAAGTTGAAAGAAGTCACAGTTTCCCCAGCCTGCAAGCAAAGAAGGCACAACAGAGGTCACATAGGTTATCCAGTGGATTGAGTTCCCGTGGAGATCTTAGCTGCTCATGCGTGGCTGCAGCGACAGCACAGGTAAGGCTGCCTGGGTGTTCGATGGCATGTGGCGCACTGGGGCACCTCGGGCAATGTGAGAAACTTGGGAGGGGGGTTACGGGTGATGGTGGTGACAAAGCAACGCTGCCTTCTGGGCTTTTCACACCTGGGTGCACACAGTCAGCACAAGGGTGTCTTCCCATAGGGTTGATTTGTAAGCTAAGTGTTTGCACTACACATGTTATTCATTGCTTCATGTGGCAGGACCCGAAACGGTGTATCCATCCTCCCTCCTTTTGAACTGTGTTGCATCATTTTAAGCAATATTGCCATGGAGCAGCCACTGAAAGATCACTGGCGACTTCTGTCCACTAATCTGTTTGGCTGTGAGTGAGTTTCCCTGTCTTGACATGAGGGGGGACTTTTGATGAATAGTTGCAGGACCTTAGCACATAAATGAGGCATAAATAATGCATAAATAAGTGGCAAGATGTTAGAGCATTTCTCCAATAACAGGAAGATTAATGACCTGGCTCTGAAGATTGGGGGGGAGAGAGATCAAGGGGATGAGTCCAGACTTCTCAGTCAGTGCAGTCATGCATTTACAGGAGCTGGATGGATGATGCAGGCAAAAAAAAAAAAAAAGATTAAGTTTCTGGAAAGAACTAGACACGGAAAAACTACTTTTCCCTTAACTCAAAAGACAGCTGAGTAAATGTAAAGGCCAACCAATTTTAACACCACCTAAAAGAGCTGGAGCACGGCACGTGATCAAACAAGTGGCCGTAAAGCATGTGAGCAGCCTAAACTCTTTGCATCGAGACGAATGGATGAACAAAACACAGGTGAGTGCCAAACAAAGCGTGAGTCCAAACAGAAAACTGTGACAGGCTTCCCAAAAAGTAAGAAAAAAAGAAAAACCTGCTGCTTTTGCCAGGATTTAGGGCAAAAAGCTCCCTCTTGGCTGTTCTTTGCCATTAATCTTGGCAAAGTGAAAGAAGCAATGCTATCTATTGGAGACATGTTAGAAAAACATAATTTGTGCAGACAAGGGGTCAAAAAACAGTTCTTTTTAATACTTTTAAGGGTTTGGGTTTTTTTGATTTGTTTTGGCCTTTGTTCTTTTTTGTTGGTGTTTTTTGGGGGTTTTTTTTGTTTTTGTCTGCAATAGCCGGTTACGGTCTACCTGCTTTTGAGTATTGTTTTCTGTTTGACGTGCTGCTGCATGTCTAACGCCGTAGGTGGGAAGACTGTCACTCTTGTTAATGCCAACAGACAGCCGTGCGTGTGTCTGTTAGCCATTTCATGTGTGCTGGGCCATTCAGACATCGGCAGCTGTCCTCTTTAGTTTCCATCCCTGAAGCCTGGAAAGGACCTGACACTGACACAGACACCCCCTTTTCCCCACACCCTGCTCTTGCCTCCGAGAACTGGGAAAAAAAAAAAAAAAGAGGGAGATATCATCAGCAAAAGGTCGCAAAGGATATCCCCACTGATCACTCACAGCGGATCGCCGTGGCATAACTGATGACCAATGTAATTGGCGTTGCACAACTAATCCTACATGCGCAGAGGCTGATGGGAACTTTCCAACCAATGAGGCTCCAGACTGGAAAAAGCTTTAAGAGTAGAGAAAGGTGACCCCTGCCGCTCATCTTATCTCATTAGGGTTGGCGAATGGGAGGGGCATGACACTACAAATGCACGGCAACAGAGCTTGTAGTCTTGTTCATTTGAAGCCCACAATAATTTGCCAAGAAGAAGCCGGATGGTGATAAATTAAAAATAACTGCAGTGATCATGCGAACATGTGTAATATTCCACCAATGTGGGTGAAGGGCAAATACCAGCTTAGGCAGGAAGCCGTCTTTAACGTTACCGTCTCTCCTTAATTTTAGGAGGTTGGGGCATATTTCAAATTGACTTCACATTGTAATCCATACCAGATTCCATCATCATTATCGCTGTTCCTCAGATGGTTATTAATAATCGCCGTGGAATGTTCCCATGGGGATTTATTCAATTATCACTATTATCACATGTTATTGCAAGGCAAAATATGCATCTGAATGCGCAAAAAAAAGATTTCTTCATTAAATTCATTATTATTTAATTTTTTGCAGCTCCAAATGCTGCCTTTTGCCTCTCGCCAATCAATATTTAGCATACGAGGTGAGTTTCCAGGTACCAAGTTGACTTGTTGTAGGTTGTTTCTAAGAATCACTGTTTTTATGGATGTAAACATTGTCTCGCTGCAGCCACAAAGTGGTCTCTTAGATCTCTCCAAGATATCAGATGAGAAGTTCAGTGCCAAACAACTATTTTCATGTCAGAATAGAGGGGAAAAATATAGCATATCCAGATGCTTTATCTTTGAACCTCTATTCTGATGGAAAATGGATGAACAGCGCATCAACCAACCACTTTACGGAAAGGTGACCGGTCATTGACAACAACACGGTGGTGTTTCAATGGTGTTTTCTTCTAAAACACTTACTCCCGAATTTAAATCTAACCATCAATCACAGCATCTGCCATGCAGCATGCATCAGTCCATTTACCCATAATGTGTGAAGAGGTGCAGCAGCACTACATTAGAAGAGGAAGTGTGCTTTTAGTTCTAATGTTTGATGTTTTGTTGTAACAAAACTATATTTTTCCAAAAGCTGAATATCTATTTGTCTTCTGTCTGACCCAGTGCCCAGTGTGGATGCTGAAGAAGCAAAAAACACCCTGGATTTGACAAAATCCATCAAACACACATAGGCATGATTTATAATCTCTACCCGCAGATTAATCAGTTTAATCGTTTGCGCCTGTAAAACCCACATAGAAAACCTTTGAACAGAAAACCTAAAAGAATATTATGGGGGGATGGGGGAGAATACAGAGAGAGGACAAAACAGTTTATTACATGAAACAGAAGAAAAGCACTGATGTGCAAACTGAAAACTAGAATTACTGGTCACTTATTTAGTATCTTAAAAGGGTGATAAAACTGATTTTGTGTACCCCAGGCACAGTAGAGAGAAATTTATGTGGAGGAAGCAGAGGAATCTGACACTCAGAGCAGCGGAGTTAATTTAATTCAGCAAAAAGCTGGTTTAAAAAAAAAAAATCTCTTTTTATATGATATCAACCTGTGCGGCGGTGGGGGGCAAAAAGCTAATAAAACAATATCTATATTATGGTGCTTCATCCTCTTTGTGAGCAATGATGTTTTCCTGTTGCTAAGCTGAGACGTTCAAAGTCTTGTGGTGATCTTTGATTTTCTACTGGCGTCTTTTCCTCAGGTTAGTCTGTGTGCGAGGAAGAGGGTTGCAGTCACTCTGCCTCCTCTTTCATGAAAGCAACTCTAATGAGCTAACATCACAGGGCTTCTTTGATGAGCTAAAGTGTCTCCAACACTGTAATAATAGCTCAGAGCCCTTTTTCTAATAATGCAAATGAAATTTAAACACTACGCCAACCTCTGTAAACGTTGCAGCTGTACACAGATCGCTCTCGTTTGAGATTTACATTCAGAAAATGCTTGGCCCGAGCCCATCACGCCACCTCTCCCCAAACCCCTTCTCCTTTACTTGATCGTTTTGCAAATGTGATGTTCACAGCACTTTACGCCACTTAAATCATAAACTGGAGCATCTGTTTCGGTGTTTGGAAGGGATGGAGTGCATTCTCTCGCTGCGTGTGTTACACTAGTGAGAATGGCACTACTGAGCGAAGGGCCTCAAGCACCCTGCATTGTTTTAAATCCTGCAATCATGTTCTTCCCTCGCCGATCCCTACGTTTTTTTTTTTATTTATTTATTTAGCATGGGTAGGCAATAACCTTTTAGTGAATCGTAGTTTAAAAATTAAAAAACAAAAAACAAAACACCACTTACAGTAAACGCAGGGGGCCTGGTATCCCTGCGATGTATGTGCATGCATTAAAATGCATTGGTGCAAATCACAGATGGCTCAGTGGAAGCATCTCCATACCATAATACTATCTCTAGAGCCCTTCTGTGCACATTCAACGACTTAGAGATCTGAGAAGTCATCTGTCTGTGATGCCAAAATGACCAGATTTTTTTTTTCCTTGGAAAACATGATGACATCCAGCTCATTAAATTGTCTATTGAAGCAATGCCAGTCCGTGGAGAGTTTCGAATGACCCAAGACTGCGCATGAGTTTTAGTAGACACTGCCATCAAAATCAGATAATTTGAGTTTTCCTTGTAAAAAAAAAATCAAAACAAAACATCTTTTTCTGTTTAAAATCTCTTTCATGGCTTTGCTTCCTGTTCTGTTTCGTAACTAAGCTAGTATATGAGCTGTTAAGGCTGTACTTTTAAAAAAAAAAGAAATACATTTTCACCATCTGCTCCTCTAATCTTCATTGTGAGCTCCATGTCATGATATTGCAGCTTTTTGTTGTTTTTGCAGGTGTGATCAATTGTTCCCATGCATTTAAAGCCCCACGCAAGCTACAATGTTACATGGAGCAGTGTTATGTGATTAAAATTACATTAAATTTTACAGAATATACATTAGATATACATTACAAGAGATAGATAGATCTGGTGAGATACAGTGACGCAAGTAGGTCCCTTTAGATGCAAATTATATAGATATTTAATACATTATAGCACATGTGCAATTACTCTTTCCATCTCAGCGTCTGCTCTTCTAATGGAGCAAAAACCCATAGCAACATATAAATTCAGC
>CAAE01013767.1:83900-97671 GCA_000180735.1 Tetraodon nigroviridis
TGTACAGTGTTGCGTAGAAAGAAGATCCAAATTTAAAAAAAAAAACAAAAAAACAATTCAAATCTGAATGAAAGTACTTCAAGCCTGCTGTATCTGTATCAAAAATAACAGCCTGAAAGTGCACCGTTACAGCCGAAATGGCATCATATCAGTTATATGTCACCTGTTTGCATTCAGTTAGGATGCAGAAAAAAAGTGCTTTTATATGTGGCAGAGGAAGAAGAGATTCTCTACCCAGCTGAGAAGGTTCTTTTGTTCTTGAACTCCCTCCCAGTTTCTTTTTTAAATTACCGTTAGTTACAACATCCGTCACAGCAACAGCATGACAGGAATGTCAGTTGTCTTGGCAGTTTTCCCTTGCCTGCCTCTGTACAGTCTTGTCCTGACAATACCATGCTGGAGCTCTGGCATTTAAGTGTCTGATTATCCCGTTTGTATCTCTCGCTTGAAGTCATTATCATCATCATCACAAACGTGAGCTCATAAATAGGGCAAACTCAGAAATAAATACTCTTTCAGATGTCTAAAGCATCTAGATAAAGTATTTGTTGTGGGAAAAAAAAAATCTTCGCTCAAGGACGTCAACAGTGATTTGTCAGTAAATGCCGACAAAAAACATTTTTTGACTTGTTTCTGTTACCCATCTATTTCCTAATCAGCCTATCCTAGGAACCAGCAAGTGAGGACACTGGTCCAAACACACACCAGGTACCAGTAGTAAACCCTGGCTGGGAGACAGAACAGCAATGCCAACTCCACAAAGAAAATCCCAGAATTGAACCCAGGTGACTCTGCAAGCCAATTATTTTCCAGCCTGTCCTTCATTATGACATAATTTCTAAAGAAGCTGACTAATCAACACCACATGCTCGCAGAATTTTAGCCCAGACTATCCCAACATGTTGAAACTATCCTCCAGGATAAACCACTTAAAACTCTTGTCTCCCTCTCTTCCTTAAATCCAACAAAGATATGCTTTCTAGCCTATTTATGTTCCCGCTCGTTCAACAACCACATGTTTGACATCGATTGATGCTGCCATCGACGAGATTAGGAAAAAAAATAAACAAGGCCGGTGGTGCTTTCACGCTGTCCTGATCAGCTAAAATAAACTCCAGCCAGTGTTCCTGGTGGCTGGTCAATCAAACCTCGGTGTGAATGACACAACCGTTCGAGACGTCCATGTCAAAAGGCTGTGGCGCAGCTCATGTTGTGAAAGCAAACAGATGGATCAGGCGGCTTGTAGCACATGTGTGATTTCAAGGCAAAACTAAAACACTAAACATAAATCTGTCTGCTACATCAGGGATCTGTTGGAAAAGTGCAATTACGGTTGCAGCTCCACTTTCCTGCCAGCATAGTTATTATTGCAAAGAGCTGTGGGAGCTTATTCACCAATGACCAATAAGTATATTATGAGGGTTTATTGCAAGGACTTCATCTTGCGATGGCCCCGTTTCAGCACAGCTGTCTCTCCTATGACTGCTCTCCCTCCAGGATCTCATTTCCCTCCGTGAAAACAGTTTTTGTTTTTGTTTTTTTTTTTTTGCCTGTCTATTGTCCTTTTTTAAGTCTGTTGTAAAGTTTATTCAAGATCTAAAGAAGGAGAAAGAAAAGATGCTGAAACCATATAAAGCATGCATACCTTGGAACGAAACATTGCAATTAAAACAAAGGTCAGAACTGTCAACATGAGAAACTGAGATATTGTCAAAAATGTGTCTTGAAACAAATAGGATGGAGGTGCACATTTAGCACAACGCCGGCAGGAAGCTAAACACCCACGTCATCATCCAACTTGTCTCACACACATTGTTAAAATGTAACCTCCATTACATCCCAACAAATGTGCTGTTGAAAAATCTGTTTTTATTTTAAGTGTTCCCTGAGAGAAAATAATGCCTTGTAAATAAAATTGAAGCAAAGTTTGGCTGTTTTCACCCTAATAGGCAAGCCTATTTTTGACATTTTGTGTGACTTTTTTTTTTAATGTGGAAAGAAAAAAAAGGTTACCCACATACACAACTAGAAGCAGCGCGTTCCCCATTTAACGGAAATGATTAAGATGTCAATTTTCTTCCCTTTTAAGCGTAAACCACTTACATGTTATAGTTGTGATGTTTCTTTTACCAGTCAGGATTAATCTGATGACATAGGAAGCAGTGCTGGGACCAGACCATTTGGAGAGCTGTTTGTAGCTCATTACAGGTCCGTTCGTGTTCATGAAACTCATCATGATGGGCCCAGAAGGTAAATGAAAGATTCACGGAACTTTGGCAGATGTTACATTTTAATGAGAGAGATTTAGACACACACTACACCATGCCACAGTCAGGGGCTTAGGGGTAAAAACTTTGTCCGCCTGCATTTCCACCGCTGTGTGACTGTATGGAATCCACCAAAAACATTCCCAACAAGGACAATTTGTCACTTGTTTTGTGTCTTTCAAGCTATTACATTTGTTAAAGAGCAATATTTCCTGGATGTTGAGTATTAATAGTGCATCTGAAGCCTTTCAAAATAAAACTTAGAGAAAATAAATTTAATGTTACAAGAAGACAGAATTTATAAAGCATGAGGTGCTACAAATTACATCAAATAATGATTCCTGGTACAGAATCATTCACCATAGGGGTTAGGTGTTCTTCTTTTGATGGAACTCCTCTACTTGCTGTTTCCATCTGAACAGGTTCAGAGCACATGAATCCAGAGTGACTTGTGATTTTTTTTTTTTTTTCTTTCCCCTCTCAGTCAGGTTGTGGGTCATTAGCCAGCCGTCCTTGGCCAGGAGACATCCATCTGACATAAGAGGCATGACATGGCCAAGTGAAGGTGATGATGTTATGTATGAAGGCAAGCTGGCAGCACAAGGTAAAGGTGGTCACTCTGTCACGCAGGGTGATAGTTGACAGGTTCTTTGCACAGGCAAGGGCGCTGGCCTTGGAAATGCAAGACAAGGTTAAGCTAAGCGCTATCTGGATGCAATAAGAAGATGACCATTCCTAGAAGGGACATGACAAATAAATCGTTTCAGGTAGATCGGATGTGTGGAATGAGTGGCAGAGTCACAGTGACGGGTTGATTGTTCTCACGTCCTGGTTACCGGAGTTTACAGTCATTGTTAGCAAGATGTACTTCTCGGCACAAAATCCCTATTTTGCTTTGATGCTACATGAGAAAGTAGATTTCAGTTACAAGCAGAAGAGGTTTGATTGACCAATGCCGCCAGGAGCGCAGTCAGGCTAAACTGGTGTTGTTGTTTTACTAGCACATCCAGCTAGCGGACAATAATGAGGTAATTCCGCTCAGCGCCAGTTTAACTCATATGGCAAAGGCTGTCAAATATTCAGGACATGATTGTCTTTTTAAATGTCCGGGGGTCCTATGAGGTTTTCTCACACCGAGCTACTGTCACGTGTAGGTGCTGCTGATGGAAGCCTGTCTGAAGCGAAATGGGCAGACGGTGCCTGATTCTCTTTTCTATTACCCTGTGGCTGATGTAATTGAAGTACGCAGAGTGAGGACGGGATGATTCCCCCCCTCTCCACCCCCTCCTTCCTTTCCCTCTAACTTATCCACCTCACAGAGACACACTCATCTCCTCAATTATTTAAAAGCTTGCTGCGCTGTTCAGACAACGGAGGCAGGGCCCGAAACAAACGCTCGAAGTTTGTCTTTCAGAATTTTTTTTTTTTTTGCAAGTTTTAATACATCTGCCTTATTGCCTTATGGCTGAAAACCTTAAGGATAAAGAACAGTTCTGCATAAAAATGGGAAATGGGTATGAGAGAGCTTCAACAGTGCTATTAAATTAAGAAGTATCTAAACTATGTTATGGAATAAATAAATAAACTAAGAAAGTACTGCCCAAAACAGGATGACCTGCAGACAAAAAAAAAAAAAAAAAAATTGCCATTTGTTCTTTTTGCAAAATGCCGCGTAGATTCACAAGACTTGTAGGTGTCCCTGGCGGGGATGACTGATTGGAATTCCATGTCCATATACATCACACTCCATCCCCGTCCGCTCAGCAAAGAACGGATAAATCACTTCGTCTGGGCCGTCCCTCAGCAAGCCCCAGAAAGCCTTTAATAACAGGCCCTAGCTGCCTGCAGTGTTGGCCCCTGATTGTTTTGAGTAAAAACAGATGTGGTTACTCATTTCACAACGCGTCTCATTCGATGGTGGTTCTCGAACAGACCCGCTATCACAAGGGCCCTCTCTGCCATGTTGCCGTACTAAAACATCCAGCATCAATGGGAGGCCACCTTGATTCCCTTCACAGCTCCCCACGGCCTCTGTTATTCTAATACCCTCTGCTTTGCCGTACTTCATTGCCTGGACAGAAAAAAAAAAAGTATCTTAAACAAGGTAGAAATAGGTTTTCTCTTCCACTCTCGTAAAGTCCACTTCAGAGCCCAACTGAACACATTTAAGCCCCAAGGCAATGATGAAATAAAACACCAGCGCCGTGTTCTTTATGTGTCAGAAAAAAAAAAAAAACAAAAAAAAAAACACCAGCTATCTTTATTAAATCTGGGTTTTTACACGTGTGTCTGCTGAACACAGCTTCAGACGTCAGTGCGCCCACACCTGGGTCAGAGGTCCTGCTGGCAGCTCAGAGCTTATTAGGCGCGTACGGGTAAAATGCCAGCCGCCACGTGACAGCCGTGAATTTGCCTTGATGCTTTTCATCCCGTTTTGCAGTTAGAGTCTCGTCTCTTTACTTCCTGTCTTTCTAACAATGATAAAATTGTTCCTCGACAGGGGACAAATGCCTCTACAGCAGGGGAAAAAACCAACACTGCCTCCCGCTGAGTTCTTGGTGACTGATATTTCTTGCTGATTTTCTTGAAGTTTGAAAAATCCTTCCTACCCCCACTCGCCCAAACAGCCCATCATTCCATCTGATTACTTCTAGGCCTTTTTCCTAATTATGTAGCCTGGTTCAGTAGCTGGGTCCAGTTCCATGCGAGAGGTTTTACAAGGCCTCATGCGCCCTGTTGAACGTTCCCCTTCGCCTTGCTCAACCCGCCACCCATCGTTTTCTTTATTCCCTTTTTTGCTTATTCTAACACGAGGTCTTTCTGTCTAATTCATGGTCCTCAGCTGAGTTTGCATGGTCTTAAATCAGGAAATAACCTTACTTAGTCACTGCCGGTTGAAAGGGGTTGCAAACCAGTGGGATAAAGTGGAGGTCAGAATGTGGGTGGCGTAGGTATGGAAACATTTGAACTCATTCCTCACAGAATTGGCTGTTGAGGCAAGAATGTGCAAATAAAGTGATGTCTGTGGCTGCTTTATCCTTACAAAAGATTTTTTTTTTCTTTTTGTTATATTAAAAAATGCAAAAGCGGTGCAAGTGTGGTAACAAATAACAGCTGCTCGGGTCAACTTATGAGCTCGAGCACAAGCAATAAATAACAAGGCGGATTTAAGTACAATCCTGCATGATGTTGTTATTTATATTTATTTGTAATGTCAATCTGTCATTGTATGTCCAACACGTATAGATCAATTTTAGCTGAGAATACAAACCTCTTCCTCTTTTCCATACCGTCAGAGGAAGATGACATGCACTGACAACATTAGGAAAACGTAAATTGCTTCTTGTTTTTCACTCTGATAATACTCATCATGTCTTCACAATGGTTTACTAGTGTTACCAAAACATCATAACGACAGACGCTAATGTCACAGTGTTCTGGAACATCCTTCCCAGCTGATGCTCTATTTTCCATCAGACAAAATGTTGCAGTCCTTCGGTTGCCAAAGATGATAAGTGGTCCATTTTTCATCGCAATTCAGAGTTACGAAGTCGTCCTTTTGAAAGTGCAGTCCATTACAAAGATAATTGTTTGGGCACGAAATTGTCCTGATCAGAAGGTTAACGTGACCAGTTTAAATGAGCAAAATGAATGAGTTGGTAGAAAGGTCCATGCAGAAATGTTCAAAACAAAATGGCAAAAAAAAAAAGTGAGACATTTTTTTGGATTTTGGAAAACAACCTTTTTCCGTGTTCCAGCATACGTTTCCGTGGACCAGCCAAACATGTTTAGCATGTAATACCTGTATGTGTCTGATAGCATTTATACTCTTGCTCTTTGATGATAGTGTACAGATCACAGCTGTTAGACAAAGTAGTGTTGAAGCCCCTGAAAATTGTAAAAACAGCCAGAACACAAATGCAAACAAATAGTCTTATTGTGCTGAGAGTGCAGGAGAAAATCCCATTTAGGGCTTTTGACATCCACTGCTCTCGTTCGATTGCCTGAACTCTAAAGAAAGCCAGGATTTCCTATATGGCCAGAATGGAGACCTCTCAACAGATTGATCTGCAACAAGGGACTGTCTATTCTTTGCAAAAGAAGGGATTAGGGAAGGGAAAAAGTTTGCTGGAAGAGGGATCTGCAATACAATCTGTACATCAGTCCCACAGGCACTTAATGCCTCTACATAATGTACATGTGTACTCGATCCCTTGTCTTTGAGTGTTAAATCTGTAAATTGAGTGTACGTTGGTAGATTGATGATTGACAGGCAACAGGGGTGGTGCAGAGGTTAGCGCAGTCGTGTCCTGACTCGGGCCTTCCTTTGTGGACTTTGATTTTATTCCCTGTGCCTCTCTGGATTTTCTGTGGGTATTCTGGTTTCCTCCCACTGTGAAATGACTGTGGCCCTCATGACTGATCTAACTGGCTAACAAAAATGGATGGATGTAGTGTGATGCATTGCGTATTTTTGTTATACCACATCATTTGTATACAGATAATGCAGATAGATAGATAGATAGATAGATAGAGTTGTTATTTTGTGGGGGGTGTGTTTGTGTGTGGTGTGTTCCTGCACGTGTGCACACTAACACACTTTGTCAGGGAGCTGTAAGGTATTGATTGCAAGAGTGTGTGACAGTGATCGGCTTTGACAGGCTGCTGCGTGGACCTGAGCTGAGTCAGACAGGAGCCCGCACCATGGTACTCTTGTAACAGCTCAGGGTCATGCCAGCAAAAGCCTACAACCCTCTGTGCACATGGATGCACTCGAACATAGTGCTAAAGCACAAGGATGGCAAAGAATTATGCCTCCAGTCTCAAATGAAATGAGAACATCAGCAACACGTTGACCTTGCAGAGGAATTTCAAGTGAAGAGAGTCACTCTTGAATAGCCAAAAATTCACAAAAAACATTCCCTTATTTTGATGTCTTTAACTTCAGGTGACACTTTTTCTGACAAAAGGAGGCAGGTAGGTACAAACCTGCCTTTAAATGAATTGTTTTTATGTTCTATCAGAAATGGTCATTCTCATTTTCCAAATATTTTATTAATATGAGCTTTTTCAGGGATTTTGGGCAATGACAGTACATCATCGACATATAAGACCAGGAGGTGATTTGTGTTTTTCCAAAACAAGTAAGTGAGTTCGGGCTAGGCAGAAGAAAAGCACATCCCAAAGGCTCAAGGGAAAGGATAAAAATGCCTGAATTACCAGAAACAGACCTTCCAGTCTGACCAGTTTTTACTGGTACTTAGGGATTAAGATTTAGAATATAGATATATGAGTTATGCTCATTGCTCTTAGAATAGTCCATAAAAAAAAATCCCTCAGCAAGTATTTTCAACAATTTCATTTCAACTTTTGTCAGCAGAAATAATAAGAGCGTACCGCAGGTCAGCTATTATCACTGCGTTCGCATTTCCATAATGCAATATATGGAAGTAATTTAAATGGATTTTCAGAAATGTCAGGCACCCTCATTTACTCAGAAATTACAAGATGGCGATAACAGCGTCCACCTGTGTTAGACGCATTCGGATTTCGACTTCTTGTTGCTGGGTGCTGTTCGGATTGATAATAAACACGCAAATCCCAGAGGCTGGATCTGCGTCAGGAGCGGCCTCCTGTTGCTCTCAGAGGCAATTTTAATTTCAGAGCGTCAAGTAAGCGTGCACTCAATCACCGAGTATGTAAGTCATGGTGGGGAGGGGGAGGAATGAATACAACACTGGCCCTTTGCTCAGGTGAATTCAGGGCTGCAATGATGATGATGAGGATAAAGCTGCTTGATTTGCAGGCTACTACAAACACCAGTGCACGTCTCTTTGGAAAGGGTCCATGGTTGAACGGAAAACTACCGATGTCAAATGTTTCTAGGCGATGTCAGTTACTCTAGAATTAAAGAGTCTGATGTTTTTTGGTTTTTGTGGGTTTTTTTTTTTTTTTTTTTCTTTATTTGAAACAACCTTAAGTAAAAACTTAAGGTTCTGGCCAATGTGGTGGGTCGTCTCAGACAGCATTGTCCACAACTGTCCCCAAGTCTGACTAATGAGCCACGCTGAAAGAAGGCTTTCATCGGATCCACTTTAAACACTGAGAGCAGTGTTTCGGCCTGTATGACTAACTCGGCATGACTGGCTCTGTAATGACCTCCAAATGTGTTTGTGTGATTGCTGCTTCACAGTGACCTCACCTCACCACACCACACACACACACAGACACACACACACGCACACACACGTCAAAGCTATTCCCATGGTAAATAGTAGCTGCAGTGTTTGTTTTACATATGAGTCCGGTTTAGAATTGTTTTCTTCCATATCAACCTGGGAAAAAAAATATAAAGGAGGAGGATACTGATAATGTCATTTACTCTGGACTATTGTAGTTATTAGTAGAGTCAGACTGGCCACGTGCACATCACATCATGTGACTGCTCTCGATGCATGCCAGTCTTTTATGGTTCACATGGTAAAAATCCAGTCAAATCAGGCCAGTTCATGATCCATATTTAAGTGCCAGGGCCATCTAAGAGTATTTTGCAACTGTAATAAATTAGCACGTATTAATTTCACACTTACTTAATTACTAAAATTATCTTAATCTCTAGGGCTTCCAAAACTGTAGTGGTGCAGCTGCACCTCAGAAAAGCAGGCTTTTAAAGAGGGTTTACCCTCGGAGTAAAGTAAACAATGTTTTTTCGCTCTGCAAAGCGTTGGTCAAAAGCCGTTATCGATCTGCTCTAGCTCAGTCAAAACAGACTGCATTCAGCACACTATGAAACCATCACCTCATGGCTGGAAGACACATGCACAGGCTGTAAGTGATTATAGACAGCTGGTGGGGGGAGGGGGTGGAGAGTACACATCATTTCAAACTGACAGCAATCAATAACCATAATGGATGTGAATAGACAAGAAAGACAGGTTGTAAATACTGTTTGTTCGACGAATGGAAGGTTTATTAGTGGATCTGGAGTCCTTTTGTGTCTTGGTATCTTTATTGGACTGGCAATAATGCATTTAAGAAAATGAAATCGTATCATGTTTACCTACCCAGTCAAGAACACATGCAGGACTAGCAACAGGTTTTCCTGATTTATCTCACTCCTTCATCTGAGCAAGGGCAAGGGGGTGACGGGAGGCGGAACGAGGGCCACGAGCCGCAGCTGAAGAGAGAGGGGTAGGGCAGCCCAGTGGCGAACGACTCAAATCAAGATCTCCTGAATCCACCCCCACCCCCCTGTGAACAATTAGTCACTGCTCATTAGTGACTACCCACACGTCCCACACAACACGCCCCAACTGCCACTGCCGCTGATCCGAGCCATGTTTAACACTGGAGGATAATGACTTTTTAAGGAAAGAATGTGCAGAAACATGACATAAGCTGTCGTTTTGATTCACTCAGTACAATGGGGCAAGCACGTGTGGTCTACGGTGGCAGCGAATGCTCACCGGCAGCAAGACTCTGGAAGCATCGTCACATTGGTAAGAAGGCAAGTGTTTTTGGCTTAGTTTTGTTCTGTTTGTTTTGTTTTGTTTAGTTTTTTCTTGTTTCATTCCCAAAATTACCTCATGTAATTAAGGTTATTTTGTTGAAATCTGCATTAATTATTACTACGGGAGCATAAGATGAGGGGAAAAAGAAGGTCTAGAATTCCCCTTCAAATACATATATTCTACACCAGTTTTGGAGGCATGCATGCGAATGTGACCGGATGAATTTGGGGAGCGGCCGTGATTGTCAAAGGTGGTGGGGAACGCCCCTTACGGGCACCCATACGACGGCTGAGGCGTGAACGGCTAATGCGGAAGCATATTTAAGCTAGAGCCAGGTGTGTCTTCAAGCGTCCGTCGGCCAAGCCCTTCCGGGTGAGCGTACAGGTAGATCTGGGAATCGGAGTGCGGTGATTGACCCTGTGGTGCGTGAGCGCGTGTGACGGCTGTTGGGCAGGTAAGCGGTGCCATAAAATACCGGTGGTGTGAGTGTGAACTAACATCCAATTCCCCTTTCTGCTCCAGCTTGCCTCAGCTGCCTCTTTGCCCTGCCTTGCCTCTTATTTACGTATTCTTTTTGTTGCATTGCTTCCTTTAGTTGCTTTCCCGTGTTGCTACTTTTGTTAGCACTAGCCTGCCTGCTTGCTCCCTGCTCCTGTTGGTCTTTTAGTGTGTGGTAGGAGTGTGTCCCTACTGTGGTTGTGGTGGTGTAACAATAGCTGTGACAGTGTGTGTGTGAGGGTCTGTCTGCCTTGGTTTTGTGCATGTGTTTGTTTGGTTTGTGTTGTGTTATTTCTTTTGGCGACAGTCGCCTTCGCATGATCGTTTTCCTGCTTACTAACCTCTTATTGGGCATTACTCTTATTTTTACTAACCTGTTAGTTGTGGTGTTTTAATTAACCAATCGTTTTTCTAAATTATTAAAGTTGATTTGCCGTTATGAACTAAATGATAAATAAAATCTCCTTTTTCTTTTCTACTGGGTGCCTGTATTCATTTGTGTGATGTACTTGCGCATAGGCGCGTTGGGGAACCCGACCAGAGGAGTTCTCTGGGTAAAAAGACTCTTTAGGTGAGAGTCCTAAGGTGGCGTTGTCGGTTGTAGGCCTCTGTCCTGGCCACTCGAAATGATCGTTTCATGCCACACAATAGATTTAACTGAAATGGATGTTTGGACTCGTTACTCTTTAAATACCCAGGTCATTAACTCAGGGTAAAACTTTCCTTAAGATAGGTCTGCGTTAAATTATGTGTACTTCCTGTTGTGCAGTGGCATGGGCAAACAAGCCAGGAAACGATCATATAGCCTTCAAACATATGTAAAATAACATGGAAAATGTAATGATTCATCATCTGGACTAAACTGTGAATTGGGCAAGGCCTTATTTCTGCATCCAACTCTTCTTGAATGACCATTTTCCAGTAAAGTTTTTACCGACTGGATCAGCTGGAAAGGATCTTTAACAGAACCAGCAGGAGGACACCTGAGCGGCTCTCCGGAGAGCTCCTTCAGACGTTCTCAGGTGATCCACCTGCATAGATCCACTTACAGGGCGAGCAGCTGCCGCAGGAGGCTCAAGCCCACTGGAAAGTCTGAGGCAGTCTACGGTTACAGCGCGCAAAGTTGGAGGTAGCGCTAGAGCCGGGGGACGGTTCCAAGAGGGAGAGGGTGCTGCAGCCCTCCTGCTGTGAGTTCAAAGAGAGGTCCCCAACAGCTGTGGCTCTGGAAGCAAGAGGTGCAGGTTGAGCCCACATAGAAACTTAATCCGTCTCCAAAAATGTCTTGATTTTAATGTTTATTACGAGAAGTCTCTTTTTTTTAGGAAGAAGTTTTTTTCTGTTGTTGTTTTTTTCTACAAATGGATGGAATAAATAAAAATAGCCTTTACAAAGAACACTTATCAGACTAACTGTCTAGACAGCAGTCTAGACTCTGCAGCTAAATAATAAATACTCCATTTTTTTTTTTTTTTTACAAAAAGGCAATAATAGAAACCACAAAAGTATTGGGAAAGACCAGTGTGGGCTCAGTTCACCTTCACATCTCAGTGACTACCTTCATATTTTCTACACTTGTCAGCACAGGGTGAAATGCCGGTAAACCCTGACCCTACAGTCGGCTGGAGACAGTCGGCCGTATCAAAGCTTGGTCAACCAGCTGCAGGTCGGGCTTGTTTCTAATATAAGTTTGGCTGGTATGGATTTTATTACTGTTGGAAAATGTGCTCTTTGTGGCAGTGTTTGCTGTCTTTTTGTAAAGGAGTCCATAAGTATGGATCCAAAAGCCAGAGGAAGACAGGAGGAAGGTCTAGAAATCCAGGAAACAAGCTCTTTAAGCCACTTGGAGGCAACAGGTCATACACTGGAGGGCAGGCAGACAAAAACAGGCAGGGAGCAGTCAAAAACACATACACAAGAGAAAACAAAAACACGAACAGAAAAAGCACAGACAACCTGGCATGTAGGGTTAAAAAAGAGACGTGGCTTTATTAGGCTCGAGGGCAGAAAGGGAACAAGACGCAAGTGAAAATCATCAGCTACTTCAAGGTAAAACTAAACACATACCAGGAAACAAAACCAGGAAACCAAATGCTAAAGTAAAACACAGACGTCACACTTTTTAGTTTCCTAGAAGCTGCTGTTTTTGTTGTTGTTGTTGTTTTGTTTTTTATGGGTTTTTTTTAAATTATTATTATTATTATTCAGCCCATCAAACAGATTTTCGATGCTTTTTCATCACATAAGAATCTTTCAAAAAAATGAAAATTATTTTTAACAAGTATTCTGGGAAAAAAAGCTTCTGAAAGTCAAAATGGAACTGCATTGTCGCATTTCCTTTCCTTTGATCAGTAAATGGCCCAATATAGATCCTTAGATAAAGTTGAAATGTAGTACACGTGTAGCTGACTTTTCAATCACCCTGCCTATTCTTGTCTCCTCCACTTAGAATGTTAAAGTAACCCGATATCTTATAAATATTAGTGCGACATAACTGCAGGCCCATTCAGTCGATCCGGCGGCTTTAGCTCCAGCACAATGGCCTCTTATCCCAACCAAGTAACTCGACACGCTCCTCTGTGGTCATTATTGATGGCCTCGTAAGTGTTACGGTTACAAACCAATTACTCTGCCATTAATGTTAGATGAGCTGCTCTACAAGCACAGCTAGATGCTTATCAGCTTTCCTCTGTAACATGCTCGCTTACTTTCGCTAAATTGAACACCTTCTTGGTCTTGGTTTCAGCCTCTCATGAGTGGGAGACGAGAGTGACAGCTGGAAGTCTTTGCCCAGCATCAAAGCAGATTTTTGCTCAGTTCAAGAGGTGGAAAAGTCAGAGGGTGAGTAACACGTCCTCTTGGTGACTCTGAAATCTAGGTGACCCAGTAAAGTGGTATCAGAAGAGTAGAAAATGAAAAGAGGGAAAGGGGAAGTCTAAAGGCTAAAGAAAAAAAATGATGGTGCCACCTCCAAATGTGGTTTTACAGACACACAGAAAGTATGAGTGTACAGGTCAGTGGAAGGTAGAACATTTAAGCAACTCTTTCTTTCCTTCTCTCTCTCTCTTTTTCACACACACACACACACACACAGAGGTTTTCCCACCAGATGTGTCATTGAGATGTGACAGACGAGTGTGTGCAGAGGAGGGAAATGATAGACGCTTTGCAGATCAACATCCTTTACGTCTCCATCAACAGCCCAATGGTAAACATCTACAAACACACTGATTCAGTGGCAGAGAAGAAAGCAAATATGACTCTTAATGGAACTCCTGTCTGAGTGATTTTATTAATGCCTGATATACTGCAAACCACAAACTCTGAAGACCTGCCACACCCATGAGTGGGAAAATTAGCAATGTAAGAGCGGGGGGGGGGGATATTAAAAAAAATAACAATTCAAATAAAAAAAAAAATTTATAAATTTTTATTTTAAATTTTTTTTTTATTATTTTAATTTATAAAATTTTTTAATTAATATATAAAAAAAATTTT
>CAAE01013767.1:111510-137077 GCA_000180735.1 Tetraodon nigroviridis
GGGTTGTTGAATAATAAATGGTGCTGTCGCAGTTGATGCAGTGCCAGAAGTGGAACAAAAACTACCCAACCAACAAAATACAAAATCCATCTAGACGTCTCTGTGAAGAATCATTTGTAGTCATTTGTTCACCTCCAAATAACCGAGTCATCTTTTAATCTGCGCTGCACCTCCTGTCAAACCATCATCTGGGCATATTAATGTTTTATTAAGCCTTTAAGCGCCATTCATTACCTGGCTTTGTGTGGATGCCAGCGAGGCATCAAGTCACGGAGAGTTAGAAGTGTTCAAAGGCCAGAAGCTGCAAGCTGATGGAGACTGCATGAACCTTTGCTTTCACACAAAGAAGTGTTCTGAGAAACTACATGCAAGGATATCTGTGATAAAAGCATGCATGGGCAGGATTCAGAGAGCCAGAGTTAGTGTCATTAGCACCGGACAGGGACCCTAAACCAGCCCGAGGCTGCTCATCCATACTTGTCAAGAGACCGGCTTCATTAGTCACTGTCCAAATGACGGGGGGCTCTTGTAAAGGATATCTCACCCCCCGTAGACAGCCGGGTGTCCTCGCAAATAAGCCACCGACCTCCCAAGTCTCTGTGCTCATGAACAGCTAGAGTGGGGGGAAGCTAAATGAGAAGAAGAGTGAGACAGGAGTGAGCAGTCCACAGAGTGAAGTAACTCCAGGGCCCCTCTTTTCTGCAGAATCCTGGGAGTTGACCTGCCTCTGACCTCATCTGTAAAATGAAGTAAGCTGACTGGTGACTCCATCGTGCTCTGATGAAACAGCAGATTCTACCAGAAAGAGGGGAGCGCAAAAGGAAGAGCAAAAAAATGGTCTGCCCCCTGTAGAAGAATGTGGCATCAAGCAGAGAAATGCTAATCCGCTAGGTCAACGATGAGAAGCTGCTGAGGGTTTAGAGAGGTCGGCCTAGACATAAAATGATTGGAAAGTGTAAAATAAAACAGCTTTTTGATGTGGCTGCCTTTGGATACCGTCTCTTTGCTCGGTATGTAAATGACAGCTGCTCTTGTCAGGCTGGAGGTATCTGTCCAACACTTGGACGTGTGACGGCTGATGATGCTTTGATGTCGGGTGTCAGCTGGGCTCTCCTCTCAGACTCCTTGCACTGATGTGTTTTGATATTCATTTATTGCACCTGTTTAGAGGTGAAAAGCTTTGATCATTAGCAAAGTCTATACTAGGGGGCTCATTAGTAAATGCTATGTAAAACTAATGCCATTTACCATTTGCAAAATGTCCTCTTTCGACTTGGTTCAGATGCTATTTGTGGTCTTTGTCAAAGGGTTCAGTGTTTCAAAAATCAGCATTCATTAATGATTAGGGAAAACCGTGAATGAAGAAGGTGGATGTCAATTACCATCTCTCAACAACGTCTCCTGAGATCAAGTTTTTGCAGACCTTCTGATGCTGGTTCCATCAGTAAGATAATGTTCCAGATTGTGATCGACAGTCCTTAGAACCCATTAACGCTGCTAACTGCATCACCTGACTGAAGTTCATTTAAATTTAGGACAACTGATACTATCAGGATTAGCAGTACTTTGTTGGGACTCTAACTGACATAGTCAACTTTTGCCAAGGCTGTCCAGTTTGTCAAGGTTTTCTGAGTAAATGACAGCTCCTAATTTCTTTTTTTTTTTTTTTTATTCTTCGACCTTACTTAGTGTGGAGTTATTTTATTTTATTTTTCAGTACACTGACACCTGAAAAAAATTCTAGATGGACTGTAAGTAATGCCACAGCAATGATGCCAACAGTTCTATATTGTATTTTCACTATTTAGCTTTTCTAGTGGTTCCTGGCCTGGGAAAAGGCTGGGGGTTTTTGAGTCATCCAACCATTTCAGGAAAATGCCCCCATGATTTAGACACGGGGTGGTAATTGCTGTATTGCTGTAATTTTATGTAAAGGAAAAAAAAATATCCTAAAAAAACATCAATCAGCATTGGGTTCCAAGCTACTTTTTTGTGCTTCCTTTGTCAAAAATAAAAATTCAGTGGGTTAACTTTAAAATCAAAGTGGCTTCACTGGCCAGATGGTAAAAAACAAAAGGGCTGTGAAACAAACAATAGAGAGCAATGATCAATGTGAAACAAGATATACAATAAATACCACATGTTGACAGCAATCCATTTAATGCTCTCATACATCACTGCAAATAAAAGAAAAAGGGGGAAAAAAAAGTTCACCCACTGAGAAGTTCCATATGGTGGGTGATGCAAACACCCACCCACACAACACAACAAACTGCACTCTGCCCGTTGAAGAAAAGTACGCTTTAATATATCAGAGTAAGCCCAGCTGGTGCTGAAAGTTGTCCCAATTGTTCGCACTTTAACTCCAAACCCTTTCTTATTTATGTGCCCCCTTTTGTGTGAGCTACAAACAGTGTGCTCAATCGCATTATCATTACAGAGGAAATCACTCATATTAAGCCTCTGCGATGTCACTTGCCCGGCAATCTTGGCTGCCGGCCGCCAAGAAAGCGTGGCAGGACGTAAGATGCATGGGAAATGAGATTTGCATAAACAGTGTTGCTCCATCACTTATTTATTTTTGCCTCTTCAGCTGCTCAGCAAGAAAAGAAAAAGGAGGGGATAAAAAATGGCTGCCGAGTGAGTTCCTGCAGATGCATTGCACAGGTGTTATTACAGCAATCCGCATTATTCGTTGATGTTATCGTTGCAGTAATGACACAACATCACCATGTTTGAAATCTAGGTGTGGAGAGGCGGACAAAAGAGAGTACAAGAGCAGATGGTGGTTTCTTTCATTCCTCCCTTGCTTCGGTGTAAATTGTTCTATAGCTAATAGGTGTGTGATTTTTTTTCTTTTTTTTTTTTTTAACCAGCCTATTTACTGCACATAAAGAAGAGGGTTGACTTGAGATGAGTAATTTCCTATCAATCACCACACCCTGATGCAGGAGGGGCACGTCTGCTACCCACAACACAGAAAATGTAGAGCTTATTCTCAGAGAAAACAGGATGTGAGCATTAGTCATCGGGATGTCTGTGACACTGTTTGCTTTTACCCACTGTGTGGCAGTTTGCTTTCTATTTTGGCATGCAGCTCCCTCTTTTTTGTAAAAACCTAAATATTGGATTTGCTGAATTATAGTCTTTGTGGCTCCGTTACTGCACCAAAATAGGATGGAGAGATGCTTTGTGTGTGTTCTATATGCGATACTGTACTTGTAGGGCTTTGTATGCACGAGTACTTGTGCATGCAGTGCCAAATGGCTGAATGAGCAGATGGTGAAAGTGAAAGTTATGAGAGCTTTTGCACCTTTTCGGAGTAATTTAGATCTGCACAGGAGATTAAAATTTATCAGACAAGTGGCCATGTCCTTTTTTTAACATAAAAGGTGTGATTTTTTTTTTTTTGTTTTGTTTTGTTTTGTTTTTTCTTTTTTCAATTTCCTTAGATAATCTGAGGTATTGCGACCATGCGTCATGCATATAGCTTTGTTTCCAGCCAATGCTACTTCAGCAGTTTGACACATTAGAATAGATCGACTTGATAGACCATGCATTTTTTTTTTAATGTTAGATCAACGTCCTCAAATGGAACCAAAAATCCTGTCTGACAGCAAACAGATCTGTGTGTTTCCTCATGAATAATTGGCACGCTGCCTCTGTGCGTGAGTGTGTGTCTGTGTGTGCTTATAAGTAGGTTGACAGATGCGCAGAAGTGTATGCCCATTTGTGTGCTTATGGGTGATTAGGAGTGTGCGTTTCAAGTGTGTGTGTGTGTGTGTGTGTGTCTGTATGCGTGCATGTGTTTTCTTCTGGGCAAGAGCGGTCTATTGAACGGCTTACGTTATTCCCCATTGCCACGGTGAAGGCCCGGCTGCTGACAGCACACCTCCCCGCTCGTTTTATCAGAAATTTCATGCATGCATTTGGGCCGCTCGGTGACAACGCGTCTCTATTTCCAGCAGCGAGCAAAAAAACTTCTTGCTAGGCTGCAAATTGGCAGGCGGGGACTGTCGCTTCAGTTATCCTGAACGACTATTTTGTGTTTTCTGAAAGCCTTTTGAAAACTTTCCTTTCTTTACTTTGCCGTTGTGAAGTTTCAGCGAGCTGCCAGTCGATGTAAGAATTTTTGAAAATGTTATTCTTTCGTTTTTATTTACTCCCAGTCGGCACCAGTTGTGGTGAATCGGAACACCTATGAGGTGTGAGGGAGGTCCTGTTTTCTCTCCTACAGGCTGCTTATTACGGAAAGGAGGATCGAGGTTGGGTGTGTGTGCAGGGGGTTGTCAGCAGAGAGGAAGAGGGTTAATCATGTTTGTAACAGGACAGGCTTTCCCTTGAAGTGGGAGACAGAGGTAGGAAGTGTCCAGATTTATGACGCTCCGTAGCCGACTATTGTAGCTTCCTTCACCATGGCAGTTGACCAGCAGACAGAAAGGGGGAGAGTGTTGGAAGAGCAGTAAATCACAGACAGACTATGGCTTAGACACACACACACACATGCACTCACACACAGAACACACATCCGGCCACAGCCAGACTGCATGGAAGAGGGACGCCTTGTTGACAAGATAGAGATATGGCTCAAGAGTTGCAAGACATTTCCCACCCTACTTTACTTGACTTTTGAAACTTCAAAACATTTCTTTTTAAAATTTGACAACCACCGGTGCCAAGCGCTTTTGTTTGTTTAAAAGTAAACTGAAGAAAATCCCAGAAACATTTGCTTATTGCATGAACGTACCCAGAATGTTCCACCGAGTCTCTGCCAAGGTGAAAAAAAAGTAATTTTTTTGCTGCGCTTGGAGCAACATCAGACAGAGCATCATGACTCTCTAGTTCTTGTAGTTTCATTGAGTCCCTCAAGTATGGTTTAAGGTTTCATCAGAATGAAAACAGCAAAATGTTAAAAGAAAATGCATGTTTCACTGCTTTCTGTCAGAGCTATCCCCGTCATGGCACCAACCAGCCCTCAAGTAAAATTTTGAAATAATTTGTTATCTGTGCCAGTACAATTATTGAGTTTGTTCATTTTTATTTTTTTTTTTAAGATTTCACACATGGTTTGTATAAATTCAGTTAGAATGTGTTGAGTGTGATAGTCCACTCTGGTTCAGTAGTAATATAAAAGTGATACTTTCAGGTGAAGATGTTGAGAATGAGGTGACTTAACTGGCACCAGCAGCAGCATCTGGGAAGGGTTAATAAAGAGTGCTATCCAGTCTTTAGACACACCCACACACACCCACACACATGCACACACTTCTAAGCCCTGATATCTCCACAGGTCTCCTTTCAAGTACAGAATAAATGGCTTTGATTTCAGCTAAGGGAAACGTATTATCTCCATCACATCCACAGCCACATTTGCCTCACAGAGGTTTATTATTATCCACGGTCCGTCACCGCTGGTCGGTAGGTGTCCTGTGGGTGTCCTGTTCCTCCATTTCACTCTAATGTTGCGCTCAGTGAAATGACTCTGTGTCTCTTTTTAAGCACCACAGAGTCTATTTCCCTCACAGGCAGTCTGAGGATCGCGCAACGCGCCAGCGGGTGTGCGTCTTAGCAAATGCCTTGTGTACACAGGGAGGTGTGGAAGTGGCACATCCACATCCTAAGCCGGGTATCTCTTTATAAGGGTTTAATACTTTCAGCAGACGGCGGGGTGGTCTCTTGTCACACTCTTGACTGCAGTGCCCACATGGACTCTGGCCTGGTCAGACCATCCATTCTCGTGGCGACCGCGAGGGCCCCTCGTGGAACGTGCGCTGTGCCATGTGTGTACACAAGATCTCTTGCCTCAGTGGGGAATGTTTACCCAGCTGAAGTCCAACAGCGTTGGGCTTTCTCTCAGCTGCACTGAGCAGAGTGGAGCGGAAGTCATCGAGGACATATAGTCGACCGATGTCAGATGTGTGTTCAGTGCTTATCTAAAGTTTAGACGTGCGTTAACTGTCAGAAGAAGTAAACGTCACAATAATGTTTCTAAAAGGGCATCAAGTTATACAATTGCAACCTAAACGCAAGATTAAATGCAATGAAAAGCAGCAAATCCTTGCAGAATAAAACTGAGGGTGGCGAAAAGGGGTGGGGGGAACTTTTGAGTTTCCCGATGAAACTGCAAAAAGTAGAAACATTACGAAAAAAAAAAAAAGCTAAAAAAAAAAAAAGCCACATGATAGTATGTCCTCAAAACAGACCTACATAACTGTGCGAATGGGGGCTAGGGATGAGACAGGTCTTATGTAATGTGCTGCAGACCTATTTAAATTCCAGCCTGCCGAGTGACAGAATACATTTAACGGTATTGCGTAGAGATGATATTGTACATTGAGATACGATTCTGCATGGAGCAATCGTCCTGCAACCAGCTTGGTTAAAAATACTCTCAGGCTTGACATATGGAATTTTATGTACCAAATAGATATGATTTGTGTCTCTTGAGAATCTGATGCTTTCTGTGGAAGTTGCACCAAGCTATCTACTATCCAATAAAACCACCAAACTACCTCTATGATAACACTCAACACCTTACACGTTGTTTTTTTGGAACATTAAGATAGTAACTGTGGAGATTCATATTCCCTTTTTGCTGCAAAACTCATCAGAACCTGAAATGACCTCATCAGACACTTAACCTTGCCGCATGTCCTCCTTCAACAAAAGAGAAATGTTTGACTACACCTTCAACCCTTTACACAGCCATAAATCCAGCTCCTCAATCTGTCGGCTCGGGCGCCGCAGTTGCTCCATCATCACGCAATAACGCTAGGCCGAAGCGCGGGTGAGGAGATGATGCTCAGCGGGGATGGCGATTCTCCCATCAGCGATAAAAACCAACTTCTGCCAAGTGCTGGTGAGATTTATGGCCATGTCTGTTTAAATGTAGCCAATTTCGCTTTAATATGATATTTAAGGGTGATGCATGCCTGAGCCACGCCAGCTCCAGTTGAGGGAGCCTTGTCTGCCCGTGGCGGCATTCAGGTCTCAGCGCGACGAGTCAATGATACAGCTGATGCACTGTTCAATATTGATAACAGCCCCGAAGCAGAATGGGCTCAAATCATTTGGGAAAATAATATATATTTATATTTTTTAAGTTATTTCTTGGCCCTGCGCCTGGACTCATGTCATCTATCAGCTGGATTTGATGAGCAGATATCCTCAAAGCTCTTAGTGCCTGAGATGAAATGAGCTCCCGCTATGAAAGTAGCTACACATATCAGGTAAATTGGGCTTTGTGGACATACTATAGAGGTAAAAAAAGCTTTGCAGAGGTGTTAAGAATTCTTATTGTTACATTAAAAGTAAAAGACGTCAAGTAAAAGTGAGGAATTTGCATAATTTTTAAAAACAAATTTAAATTAGAAATCCAAAATGATTAGCGTTTTTTTCTAATATTTTATTGTTATTATTATTTTTATTATTGTTATTATTATGCCATTTTTCTTTATTCTTAGACTTTCCGGCCACTTTTGAAGTGTATTTTTGTATTTCTGAGCTCCTAAATTACTGAATGCTCAATTAGATCATCAGACTCTAATGCAGTCTGTGGGCTGCACAATTTTCCATTACTCCTTAAACTGGGAATCTGTAAGTAAGCCAGTTGTGCACTTCGGTAGGGTGCTTTTACACTTTTCTCAGAGTTTTCTGCTTCTGATTTTATGATGTTCCCTCTTCCTGCCTTGGCGTTCCTCCCATGGATTCAGTGTGTCAGTCCTTGTTGATTTCCGCAAGGGAAGTTGCCTCAGTGCTATCCTCAGACAAAGCCGTGACCCCCGAGGTTAAGGAATGTGAACCCGGGGCTGTGACGATCGAGACCTTCCCTCGGGGGTAGACAATGCCGAAACACCTCAGCAAACACCCCTTCTCACATGATCTCTCATGCTTTCTGTGTTCTTGCCAGTACACTGGTACGCAGTACCAGCCCTCAGTTGTGTCCACAATGAAATGAAAACAATGACGATGGACAAATGTCAGACAGCTACAAGAGTAAATCAATAGTGTCCGAATGTTTTTGTCTTAAATGCAAACATGATTTGTCCAAATGTGTCCAAATCTGATTTTATTACATGCAATGTTAACGTTATTTCAAAACTAAAGCAAAAAATCCATAATAAAAATGAGATAAATATTTGATAGTAACAAAACAGACAAATATTCACCTTAAGAGTTTGCATTTTGTAGAAGAAGAAAATGTCACCTTCAGCTCTGCAGTCTAATAAATATTTAGGTTTATTTCCTGACAGGGTTGTAACTTAAAAAAAAAAAAAAAAAAAAAACGAGTAGGTTTTTTTTATATATATGCATTCCGCAGGACTGGAAACCATTGTCATTGCCACTAAAAAAGGGCCATGATTGCTTTTACGGATGAGCTTGTTGTCAAACTACAAAGAACACCAAAAAGCCTTCGTCTCATATATCACCCTTTTTTTTTTAAAAAAAGGGAGAAAGGGGAGGAGGCCAGCTGTCAAAA
Source organism: Tetraodon nigroviridis (assembly GCA_000180735.1). NCBI lineage: Eukaryota > Metazoa > Chordata > Actinopteri > Tetraodontiformes > Tetraodontidae > Tetraodon > Tetraodon nigroviridis. The sequence goes on from CAAE01013767.1 coordinate 119,990, forward strand.
GGAGATTGCTAGTGTCTCATAATGGGGTCTCACTTCCACCAGAGACCTAAATACATTTTTGAAAGCCAAGAAAACAGCACAAAAGCAAAAAAGAAGCGTGCCAAGAAGCAGCAAGCCAGGATGGGTTTCGTGGATGGTCAGACTTGAGAACCTCCATTGGATGAGAATTAATGTGGATCAAGGTGAAGGGTCACACCACTATTAATCATGGCCCACGCTGAGGATTAAATGGCTGGTTTCAAGTGGGCAGATGAGAGAACCCATGATGAAGGTGTTAGGGAAGACTGTGGTGTCTGTCTTCAATTACAGAGTGAAGGCCTGAGGCAAGGCAGCCTCCTGAGCTAAGGGTCGACTGGGGATGTCCACGCTACCCCCCCCCCCCCCCCCGATCCCTTCAGCATTTACCCAGACACTTAAACCACTTGACATCATTGTGCAAACAGACATTGTGTGATGATTAATATGCGTTGACAATATACAGCTGATATCCTTTGCAAAATCACAACATATTTACTGCAACAGTCAGGTAATCAGCTTGTTTCCTCCCCACCTCATTCTCCTCACACGCAGTCCTCTCACACAAACACACCTTGAATCAGTGCCCAGTTGGACTTAACTTTTCTCTCTGCCTTGCTTTGATCTTTGATGCACCATGCATCGCATTAATAATGTATCTTGCCTTAGCACAAACATCGACGGTGTCGAACACCTTCGAGTGCTTAAAGAGGCAGACTCATCACGGAGGGGCCCGGAGGCTGGTTGCAGGAGGTATATCTATACGCTACATCTCTCCTATATGTGCTACATAAGGGATTTTATGAGGGGGGAGGGTGCGATCTGTGGTATATCCCCTCCACCTCTTGAGTCTGGGCCAACAAGAGGACATTTTTCACTCTCCTGGAACATGCTCCTTCTCTTCACAAGGACTCTGTTGAAGGGGAGAAGGTGCCAACAAGATGGATGCGCTTTAAATTAGGCAGAAAATGTCGCGGCAAGAGGAGACAAAGCTGAGGGAACAATGACAAGAGGCCTCAGATCTGCTGTAGCGTCACACTGGAGCAGGCAGTTACGTGACCTGAGCCTGCTGCCACTTGCTGTAAAGATGGCTTAGGGGAGGGTTTATTTGATTTTGCCCCCAAAGTTTTCGACATATGCATTTCTGTGCTTTTGTTGCATGCTGGCAGAACACAGCTTGAAGCAGGTAGACATTAACAGACGGAAAGTTCTCACTATTGACTTTTAGTTTGCACAATATATTTTGGTCAAGATTTATTTTGTAGATTTAGCAGATATAAACACACATACTTCAAGACCTGGTTTACTGTTTCTTCACTAAGGAATGATCTGAATCAACTTTCATCCTATTAAATTTCTATCAGGATTTTGATCCAATAATGTTTATATAGCCTTAGGAGATATGGAAAAAAATACTGTTTTGGCCTGCAGAAGAGCTCAAAGTGCAGCATAAATAGAAAAAAAAAAAAAACCCACCCTGTATCCCTTTTACACTTACTGAATTTATGATTCTCTTATTAAGCATCCTAACCATGCATCACTTTTGAAATGATTAGCCCCCACGGGATGTGATGGAATACCATTTTCAGATTAGAAATATTTAAAATCTAAAGCAACATCATCATTTTATATAAGGTCATAATTTTAACATTAAAAATCGGTTTACCGCTCAGCTTCATTAACATTGTATGTACATAACGTTTGAAAATAACAATGTAGTATTTATATTATATCTCATTTTATATCACATTTTAAGTCTGCAGCAACATCCTGCAATAATCTATTGTGTCTCATTTCACTATAAATTCGTTTGACACTGATACAACTTGCTCCTTAAAAAAAATAAAGTGTGAAACTACCTATTAAGATGTTTAAACGTCAAGATAATTAACATTTTTTGCAGCCTAATTAACATATTTGAGAAAATATTAAACCTTGGTGGGGTTTATGATCTCAGATATAGCTCTTTTTTTTTTTTGAGAATAATGGGTAAATATATATCTTGCTTTTCTAGAGGCAGAGGTAAATTATTATAACATAAAAGATCTTCAGTCAGGGTGATAAAGCTTCAAAAGGCAATGTGTTCCAACACCTTCTAGAGAAGAAGACCATCCTTCATCAGATGGGACCAGGCTTAAAATAACAGATAAGGAGTTAAAAAAAAAAAAGCGCAAATGGCCGCTGCGCAGCTAAAGGGAATCCACGTGTTCAAAAGCTCGAATCTATAGGCACTGTGCAGAGTTTTTTAGAACCAAGATAAAGTATTGTGCAGTTGTGACGTTCGTCTCAAAGTTCAGGACGCGCGTTGCTCTCTCTTGCGTCGATGCGCCTCGGCGTGCGTCGGTGGGAGTCCCCCCCTGCGCGGTCCCTTTTGCAGTGCGGATCCAGTAGTTGGAGTTGTTGTACTGCGAAAGGGAGAGCAGCAAGAGCCGACGCAGCTGAGTGAAGCCAACCCAGACAGAGACGTTAGGTTATCTTCCGAGGCTATCCCTTCATTGACCTGTCACTTTTACCGCGTAGAGGAGGCCAGCGGCGCGGGCAGCTGGAGCGGCGGCGGCGGCGGCGGCGGCGGCGGCGACCCGCTCAGCTCTTCTCCAGCCCGTGGACCCCGAAACTCACCAACGCGGTCGTCTCAGCTGGCATGAGCTAACCTACCAAGTCCAACATGGAAACAAAACCGTTCTTGTCATTGGGTAAGTTCGTTTTTGTTTCTAGTTTGGACGAATTTTGTCGCTAAACGGTACCAGAACGCGTCTTAACGCCGGCATTTCCCCCACTAATCTTCTTTTGACAGCGCGAGTTGCCAAACGTATTTGGGACATGTTCGGAGCTGCGGACGAGTTTTAACTAGACTTCGCCGTTGTTCTTTTTTTTTTTGCTTGTTTGTTTGTTTTGAATCAAAGTTTACTATCAGATATTCATTTAAACCACACATCCGTTTCTCGCTCTCAAATCTGACACCTCGCGTGCGCGCCGAGTCTTCCTCACTTGTGCCGCAACTAGACGGTTTTTCAAAAGTTTGCCCACAAAATGAAGAAAAGTGCAAAACAAAATAAACCTTTAAAGTTTTGGAGCCAGGGAGACTGAGCACATTTCGAGTGAGACGGCGCTTGGAAGAGGTTGAAAGACTTTTCCTCGCCTATGATGCGTTTCGTGTGTATTTAGCTTGCAAGTAAGTTAAAAAAAAAACTACATTTACTTCTTTTTCACACGACTGGCTGAGTTTGAATTTGAAGCCAGTCGCTCAGAAGTTTTGTAGCGTCTGATGCACATCTAGATGTAAGATTGGTGCTCAAGCCAAGTGGGTCCTTAAAAGACACCCCAAGTGTCCACGGTGTGCAAAATTATAATGTAATTAGTGTACAAACAGGTGACACAGGTGTGGGATAGCTGAAATAAGAGCGTAGTGTGGTTACACCAGCCAGAATACATTATTATCATTATATGTGTGTTTTTTTTTTTTTTAATTTTGTCAAACAGCAGCGGAAATCTTTACGCAACTCCATTTAAAAAACCATCAGCCTTTTTTTTTTTTTTTTTTGCCACTGTGTGTTTCGTAATCTCTACTTTAAACACACACAACCACGGCACACTGTAAATGATTAATGCCGAACACTACTGTAGTGAGTTTGTCCAAGTGAACGGACTTCTGTCCCCTGTCCCAAAGATCCAGCTTCAGGAGCTGCAGCTCAGCTCTCCTATTGTGTCTGCCACTCTTTCACCGAGGCTTCGCGTTACACCTCCGCGTGTCACCGGGATGCTCAGAGGAGATTCACCAGAGGGCTTGGGGCAGCTTCCTTCAGTCACGGGCCCCACTTGCTGACGCCGCTGCCGCAACACCCTTCATGTGGCTTTCCGAAAAATACCCAAAAACCGCCAGGGCTACACAGGCTTGACAGTCTGTTATTACAGGTGCACTGCATTGTGTGTTCACACTGAAAGTGGTTCAAGTTTCAATCTGCCTCAGAGCGCGACAGCGTATTCAGGCAGCCTCTATAGTTAATGTGAGCTCAGCACTCGCTTGTTTAACTGAGAAGGAACACTTTTTCCCCCCCCCCTGCAGCAGTGTTGGATCTCATCTTTTCCTTATGCTGTATCAGCAGTTTTTTTTTTTTTTTTTTTTCCTATTGCCTATAGTCCTGAAATCACCATTTATATTTAAACTTGCTCCATCAAAGGTCCTCCTGAGTGGCGATTGTTAATTGGCCCCTCCAAGGACACGGCTATCATCGCAGTCCTTGAACGTATCGATTAGACGCTTACTCAACGTAATTATCTGTCGTGCCGCATTAGGAAATTCTGACATGTAACTGTTTGAAATGACAGCCGGTGCATTTCACAATTATGGATTGGTTGACGGCGGTGATGGCAACGTCCCCTTTTGGCACAGTTTTTGCGGAACTGTATGCTGATGTGGCGCCTGATCTCTCTGTCAACCGCCCCCCTCTGTCTACATCTGACATTAAGCCACAGGGACTGAAGCGGTGACATTGAAAGGAGAACGTGTCCTTTTCGTCAGAGCTGCTTGATTGCGATGCTTTGTGAGTTGATCTGAGAGTTTCTCAACAGCGTTCTGATAAAATTCCGGAGATCTATTGACGTATCCCGCTTGTCCGATTGGTTTATATAGTGATTTATTCCAAAATTCTGACGTAACGTATATATTATAGAAGCAGCCAAACTCTGTCCAAGTGCAACTCAGAACACACAGATGAAATCAGCAAAGTCCAGTGGTTCTCTGACGGGTGAGAAAGATGGACATTCCTTGGCGACAGTAACTCAGGAACAAAGGTTTTGCACAAAAAAGGAGGGTACGTGTCTACGTGGAGGTGTGTGCGTGGTGGGAGTGGGCCGGGCAATTTTTCGGGGGGGCAAACGCGGCCAAGAGCATTTGGCCAATTTTCGTTTTTGGGGCCGTCCATTTTTGTGTTCCCGATGTGATGCCTTCGCTCCCCTTTTGAGTAAAGGGGCTGCTTCTTTCATTTTTCTTTGTGGGGTTTTTCATCAAGACTTAATGGCTTAAAGGGACAGCCCCCTCCCCTCTCCTTCCCTCCTGTCTTGCTTTTTTCCTTTCCCCCCACAATTTTGCTTATTCCATCAAATTTGAAAAAAAAAAAAAAAAGAAAATTGCTGGCCTCCGTTTCCCACCATTTTTCTTCATCCAATCCAAACTGCGAGAAGGAAAGATTTATGCTCCAATCATGAATAAAGCAAGGGTGTGTTTTTATAATTATGGCAAACCACCGTAAAGCGTAGATTGTTTTCCTTAAAGGCTATCTCTTTTGATCAGTCTAAACCATGAAGTCCTGGCTGCAGATGAAACGGTGCACATTATAGGCTGCCATCACTTTTCTCTCCAGCCCCCACTTGTTCTAAACATAGTATGACTTAAGAATTTAAAAAAAAAAAAAAAAAGGCTGCTGGGAGGCTTTTCCGCCGCTTGAATCGAAGTCTTCACGCGCATGCTTGTTAATTATTTGCGTGAGGAGCTCCCCTCTCACAGAAGGACTTTATTGCTAACGAATGTTGCACCTCGAACCTTGACCCCTGCTCTCCTGTTTCCTCCATCATTGCAGAAATGGGCCACTGGGCTTTTATCATTTAAAATGTATACTGAGGATGTCGCTTTTGCATATCTCCCTAATCTTGAGCAAAACATAAACACCCTTAAGTGTATTCTTTGAATTATTCAGTTATATAATGCAAAAATATATCTCGTCTAAGTAGCGGGTATTAATTACCAATAATCAGTTTCGAAAGGAGGCTGCAACTGTGGTCCGATGTGCACTGAAATGGCAAATCCTCACATGAACCGGAGGATCACTCTGCAATAATCACTTCATGGGGAAAGTTCGCTGTTGCTGCGAAAAATAAAAATCTACTGTTCAGTTTCAGTGGCTTTTCTTTGGGCCATGGTGATGCTCCGGCTGTGTAGAGCCTCCCTTTTGAAGTAGAAGCTCTGTGGGGAATTGACTAGATCACACCCATAATTCCCCATCAAATGGTGGGTGAGTTGATCAGAACTCTCTGTGCGGGACGGAGAGAGGCTGAGGAGAGGCAATGTAACGATTCGGAGAAATCCACTAAGTCACAGTGGCTGTCTGAGGTGGACAAACCCCCATGCTTCTCCACTGTCCTTACGATGATGTTTAAAAAAAAAATATATAAAAATTCAAGAATATAAACAACCGTCACCTCGTGTCTGTGTTTGCAGTAATCCTCTGAAATATGGCGGCTGTTTGGCGGCTGCGGCGTGTTTTGTAATTAAGTTATGAGCACATAAGCTTTGATGGGTATTCACCAGGGAGGGATGACGAATAGAGTGAATCCTCGATATGCTATGCTCCTTCATGTCATTATGTTTCCTTATGCCCACATTTTTCCAGACTAATTATAATTGGCCCCAATGAGAACCAGAGATTAAAAAAAATAAGAAATAACCATTATTATTTGAGCTCAAATTAGGCACAGAAACAGTTGAACACAGAAACAGTGATGAGCAGACTTTTCTTTCTGTTTGTTTGTTTTTCAGACAATCGGTTGAGTTAAGCTCATTTTTGTACCTGTAATAATATGTATCTGTTACAGCGGTTGTGATATCAGCGGGTAATACGATCAAACGCAGGGATGGTAATGTTTGATGTCGAATCCCGCTGAGAAAGAAAAAAAGAATTAGGTTGTGGACTCCAGCAGCGAACATGTTTTTTTGTTTCTAAAACTGTATATTCAGGTGTACACGCAGTACACCCTCTCTGTTTTTCCTCACACGCATGCTGAAAACAGCCCTCATCAGGCCACTGGTATGACATGTAAACAGCCCCCGCTGAAGCAGAAACGGGGTAATTAATGCTCGCCGCTCCGTCAGAGGCTCTTTTTGAACGAGCCGAGGTGCTGCCACCACCACCACCACCACCTCCAGCTTCAGCCACCGTTATGTTTGTCTGTCACCTCGCCAGATGCCAACAGGGGGCGGGGCCTCTTTACCGCTGGGCACTCAGCAACGCAGATCATACAGCATGCCGAGCACCTCGGTTTGAATGGAACTGCACCGCCTGCACGCCAGCGGCTTTGAGCGCAAAGGATGAAGGCGGATGCGTGTTTACGCCTGGACACAAGCAAATACAGAACTTGGCTGCAAATGGTTTTTTTTTTTTTTTTTTTTTTTGCATTTCAGATGAATTGCTCGCCACTAGTTTTAGATGAAAACTTGTAAGATTTAAAGAAACTCGTTTAGAGCGAAAAAGTGTTTATCCTAATGCTGTCATCATCTCTGTGAATCTTGAGTCAGCCTCAAAAGAGTGGAACTTTACAGGAAACTTGTTTCAAAATAAAGCGGTTAGCCAAGGTATACCCAGAATTTGGCTAAAGTGACCCTCGTTTCTCCTATCCGAAGGCAATCCGACAGGAAAACAAGATCTGACGCCACTGACTTGGTCTCATGCGGCATTCTCAGTAGCAATGAGCTCAGGAAATAAATTCAGTCATTTGTTTTTAGAAAGAGCAACAATGTGGCCCCAGGATCATATTTAAAAAAGAGAGACAAACCACAGCCACCTTATAATAGCAATGACTCAGTCCTGTGTGCTATGATTTTACACTCTGCACATTTCTATGGCAAACTTGATATCAAAAAACATGTCTGCTAGCATGACTCCCGTGGGTTTGTTTCCAAACATAGCCTAAAGAAAAGAATGCATTTAAATTTCTTGCTTTAAGGATGAAAAGGCAGAAGAATGCTAAATGCTAACAAAAACAAAAGTTGATTTTTGTAGTTGCGTCGATGTCAAAGGTCAAGTCGATTAAAAAGATGGAAAATAATAAAAGGCAAGCCTGATCAGATCATATCTTAAAATTAATGAGGATAACGTCCACAGAGGATGAGATCTACTCTGCAAATTAGAGCAAATATGCACACACCAGCAGTGTGGGAGGAAGTGTTTTTAATGCATGTGTAATGGCTGCTTTGCAGAAAAACCTGCTCTGTTATTGACAACGAGAATAGCCTCGATGAACAGATAGTGAGTGCAGAACTTCACCTAACCTCTGTTCCTACTCTGCTATACTTGGCACCTATGTCCTCTCAGCTGCCTTGGGTTTGCCCTCCTTACTATCAGACCTGCAGGGCCTGAAGCGCATTTAAACTGTTGTTTAGCCAGTCATCAGCTATTTCCTGTGTGGTAATATAAACCTCCTTTCCCTGTAATTTGACTCAAATAAGATTTGCAAATTGGTCCCATCTCCCCCTCCCTCTGCAAATCCAAGCCCATACCCTTAGAAAGTGTTGCTGTAATTATGAGTAAATAAAACCACAGAAACGCCAAATCAACTGGATCACTAATGAAACCGGAGGACATTTAAACGCCTGATAGCGTCGACACACAGACGGTTCCTCAACGATGCATACAGAGCATAAATATGTATGAGCCTCACTGGTTGGAATGCTCAAATTATTTTCACAAAATGCCACCCATAACAGTGTCACAATAGTCACAATATATGTGATTTTTTTTTTTTTTTTTTTCTTTTCTTTGCCGACGTGAGAAAATAAAGCTGGCAGGTCTGACAAGTTTATGCCTTCGTGGTAACATGCAAACACAGGCGTGGGCGTGTGCACACACTTACTGTAAATGTGCAAAATACAGGCGGCCCCACCAGTCTCCGCGTTACATGAGCTTTGTCAGTATGGTTAGACACCTTGTCTTGGCCGTCTGGTTTTAGGAATGTTGTCAAGAACAGAAACGTGTTCAGGATAGAGGAGGGGGTGTTCTTTCTGGAAAAACAACACCGGCAACCTAGTACCGGTGGTAAAATGTGCACTAGTCGTTGTTAATGGTCAAAAAAAAAAAAAAGAAAATCAACAGTTGCATTCAGTTCTGCTCAGTCGGGACGGTTGTGTAAGGGGCCCTCATGCGGCTGCTCCCTCCCTCTTTCTGCTCAACACATTCAGGCCTCATTTATTGGGCCGATGGGGACATTTGCTTTGCAGACGGGGTTTTGCAGTAAAAAAATCAAAAAACGAAGTCACACAGTGTTACACAATCAAGACGGCAGTTTACAGTAATGAAACACGTAGTAAACTTAAACTAACTCATCTCCTGCCACACATTTCTTACTTGACCACTTGACCGCGTTTGGCGTTCTTTTAAAATTTGTAAACCTGCTTAGTAACACACGCACATTATATCACCAATGAGAGTGTTCTTGCTAACTTGTAAATGGATTACGCACATGGCCTTGTATCACTTTTCCCCTAACATGTGAACTGTCCAACACAAAGACAGACATAAATTTAGAATTCTGCACAGTTGTGGCACGCTTGTGTATAAATCTGTCGTTTGTGCTATTTAAGAGAAAGAAAGTTGAGCAACACGGGTTTGCTTGACAGACAGAGACAGGCAGGCGCTAGCCGTGTCTTTGTCATCTGCGCGCCGCATTCCAAAGCGCTGACAGTTGCATACGCGAACAGCTCCGACAAGTTCAAGTGTCACGTTTAGGGTGCTTTCTTCTGTTTCAGCACACAATGGGAAATAGGAGAATGCTCCACATTAAACGGGAGCGATCTGAGAGTTGAGCCGCTTGGCGAGAACAGGACCGCTATTGGCAGCTGTGAAGATTATTTCTGTGCGAGTGTGCATGCGTTGGCAGATACCCGGATTTTAGCTAATCGTTACTTTCACGATTAATTAGCATGTTATCACCGTGACATGTTTATGTAGCGACAATCAAATAAGATTCAGGTATGGATTTAGGTCTCATGGCATGAACCTGATAGTGTTACAGTGTCACACTGATAAAATTGATAGTGTAATAAAAAAAAAAAAAGTGTTTTTAAAAATAAACAACATTGGCATATTTACCAACCAACAGGCCAATGACCCTTATTTATTTCTGTCCAGAACAAAAAGCTTCCCATGTCTGAGGAGCCCAATAAAGTCATGTTAACATAACACTTGCCAGCTGGCGCTTAACCGTTTAGCTAAATATTGGCTTCCTAACTGTGTTAATATTTGCCTCAATTTGACTTACTTGCTGCAAATTCAAATATTGAACAAAGCACAACGAAGTCACTTGGAGTGTGAAGCCGCTGTTTATAATGTCAAAAGAGGATCAAGGGAAGGAGTAAGATGTTTTGTTTTTGGTTTTTTTTTTTTTTTTGGTCAAATTGGTCAAAGTTCAAGAATTGATTGAGCTTAGTTAAGAAGACAACAGTTCATGTGAAGTCACGTTAGCAACCACAGTAGCATTATCAGCAGAGGCTTACACATGTTTTTACATGAACCTGTGCTGAATACTGACGGTGCTTGGGGGGTGGGGTTGTATCCCACACGCTGGATCATGAACTTGTGTATGTGTGTGTGTGTGTGTGTGGAGCGGCAGTGAGCCGAGCAGCTGGGAACCCGCGCACTGTCTGGAAGAAGGAGGGTCAGGGGGTTGCGATGGGGTCACGCTCTGTGGGAGAGGAGCAGCCTCAGCAGACATGACAGCCAAGTGGAAGAAGCGATGAGGAAAACACATCTCAATCATTCCTTGGCTTCTGAGAAGGAAACCGCGTGCATGCTGGGTTTATTTAGCTCTGGCACCGCTGAATGCACATTCCCCTTCATCACGTTGCGCCATTGTAGCTATTTTTAGAAACAGAGTTAATTGTTAATTGATCCAAAGGGCGATAAAACAAAGCACAGAATATTTCACTCTGTGACATGCGTGTGAAAAATAAGAATGCGCGATTGTTCCAGGAGCCTCAGGTAGGTATTTTGAGGTGCCCGGTGGGCTATTTAAGACCACTTTTAATAGGGGCTGTTTGAGGGACCGCGGTGTGTGTGTTTGAAAGAGGGGGTCGGGTGGTAAAGAGGTTGGGGGAAGAGAAAAGAGGAGGTTAAAAAGAAGAAAGGGAAGACAGAGGAGTCCTTGGAACAGTGACCAGAATGAAGGAATAAACAGTGAGCACATCTGGATTGCCTCAGCAAAATATTTGTGCAACATCTGGAAAAATGCCCTGGAATTTAAGGGTCCCCTCCTTTCAGTCCAGTTCCCCCCGCCTCCGCCACCACCCCCCTTCACTTCTTCTACGTCCTGTTTTTTCGCGTCTTCAAAGTCTCCCACCAAGGCACGTAAATACTCCTGTAGTAACGTGGGGCGAGACCTTGCCCATTTTATAGCGAGGCCAAATTGGGCCCATGTGACTGGCTCCCCCCACCCCCTCCCCTTTGTAAAGGACTGGGCTAATTAACTAGCACAGAAGTGAGAGGGCATCCGGCTGTGGACCCAGTCCCGGGCAAAATACAACCCCTCATAAAACAGTTAAAAAAAGAAGGAGAATTCCGCAGGCCTCCGATAATAAACTTCAAAATCATAGCATGTGAAGTAATCTCTTTGTTTTGCTTTGACCAGGAAAAAAAAACCAACCTTTTTGTGTGAAAGTACATTAAGATTAAAACAGCCTTCCTTTGTGTGAGCCGAAATAAAAATAAAAAAAAAAGACAGGGTTTTGCTTTTGTATGTATTAGTCTGTTTTCTAAAACAACCGACAAAGACAATGTGTTCAGGCTCCCTTTGTGGCACAACGTCCCACAGAGACAGGGAAACCTCGGCATTGAATCAACAACTTCATTCATGCACCCGAGTGCACGCCGTTGTGTTCGGCACCAGGGCCCAGATAAGACATGCATGGCGAGGCTTTTTGTCCGTCCTCTCCTCGTTGGCAGGGCCAGCCCGTGCTCATTAGTGATGAAGAGCCGTACGAGCCCAGAGCGCCTTCTGCCGTACCTGGGTGAGGCTTTGCACGAACGACGGCGCTGACAGACGGGCAGCTTTAGTCGAGAGCGAAAAGGAATGCTGAGGCACATGCTAATGCGGCGAACGCGCTGATCAAAAGAGATGTACACAGTACACACAGGCAGGAGAAGGGCACTGATCAAAGAATGTGAAAGAGGCAGCGAGAAAGGGGGGCCGCGTTGCATACCTGATGAATGGTGGAAAAGGAAGAGGCGAAATCCACAGAGGAATGGAGTTTGCCGGTCAGCCTTTTTCTGCCTCTGTCAATAGTCCAGTTTTGTACATCGTGTTGTTCTTCCGTGTCTTGTCACAAAGTCGGCCTCTGCATCTTCCTGCATGGCTGATCCGACAAGCTGCGCTCCTTTCGAGGAATGCTGATGTTGAAAACTTTATGTGGTGCTGGATAACGTCTCATTCGCTCATCTCAGGTCAAGGTAGTCGAGCAGATGTTTGCGCATCACAGCGTATCCCTGCCTTATGTAAAGTAGAAAACATTTAGAACTTTTGAATTGATTGGTTTTAGGCCAGCAAATCATGTTTATTTCAATCACCTATTCTTACGCAATATAAAAAAAATGATTTGTCTGCCATTAGTCTCCATGATTTTAGATGATTTCCTTGACTTTTATGTTCCTTAAAATGTAAACGCTAGTCCCAGAGGTCATGCTTTACTGAGAAGCATGTCCCAGGTGATTTCAGGTTGTTGTCAGGCAGATGTGACCTTTCTCTGACTTGTTCACTTGTTTGTCCCAGGAGCTAAAATAAACTTTGCCATTTTAGCTCATCTTTAAGCTCACTAGATAACTGCTGGTTGCTCAGCCCCGAGATGATCTGACATTGGCTCTCATGGTCAGTAATTCGACACAAAGCAGGAGTTTTTACTCGGAAGGCCGATTTTTAGTAACGGCGTTATGCTTCAATGGCTCGTTGGGTCTACAGCCAGATGTGCAGGGATGAATGACAGGTCAGTAGCAGGAATATGCTGCAGTGCCTCGGAAAAGGCCTCAGATTTGACCCGGACCTTTGTGTTCTAGCAAAATAAATTGTACATTTACTGCTGTTTTGTCTTCTGTGACTCAAGAGGCACACCTCTGCTCACTCTCCTGTCTATGCTCTGCAATATAAATCTTCCAACCCAAGCAAGAAACTATTTTTTTTTTTAATGACTTTACTGCATTTTGCTTATGCTCAACATTTAAGCATAAGCATTTTGCCTGGTCTGTAACTGTCTACCTCTGTTGACTTGGTTTGTAATATTTAAAGGCCTACAAAACTTCTCTAAAGGCAAAAATAATTAGCTCAAAATTTGCTATTTTAGCAGCTCTGGGTCTACCTGCGCTGAAAAACACTGTGGTCTGTAAACACTGTGCTCATCGCTCTGACCGTGAAAACCTAGGCTGAAGTGGGGTCATCAGCGTCATTATATCACATTGATTGGCTCAGTTGGCTTAATTTATCGAAATTATAGGCAGTGGCGGAGGACTGGGCCCACCAGATGTGAATAAGTGATTGATATTTGGATGAGCAGCCTCCGGGGGATTGACAAAGCCTGTGACCCACTCAGCCTAGTTGTTGATGATGATTGGCAGCTGGAGCTGCCTTTATCAGTGGAACAAGGAAGGGGCAATTATGTCATGGAATTTTATAATATACTCATAAATTACCGCATACATTTAATGTTCAGTAGGTCTGTGTTCCCACAAAGCAGACCATTTGATTTTTTTTTTTTTTTTTAATGATTGGAAAGGCCTAAAACTGCACAACTGTGGACAGACCTGCTTTTTTTACTAATTATGACATTTTTATGGGTTTCACCACCCTTTGCTTTTTCAATGCATATTGATAGAGGTATTAGCCTGTTACAATGGAGCCATCACACACTGGAACCATGTTTCCTCCTGTTATGATCATTTTCATGGTATCTAAGGCTGCTGCTTTGTTTCCCGTCTCGAAGGGATCGGGTGGCTCAGGTCTTTAATGCTCCGCTTTTATTCTCGCTGAAAAGCCGTGGTTGCCAACCAGAAAACGGCGAGGCTTCATGCTTGTTGTGCCGAGCCTCGGTCCCGGCGGAAGAGAAATAATTTATAAAATGAAAACTACATTTGTTGTGTAAATGACCACATGCTGTAGGATATTTAATCCTGCCTGTAGTCAATCCCAGTCATGTGACATGACCTAGTTTTGTCTGTCTTTCTCTGCCTGTCTCTCCTCTGTTCTTCTTGTTTTCACTCGGGCTCCCACGTTTGCTCACTACAGATGATTTTTTTTCCTCTTTCATGCTTGTTTCTGCCTCTCTCCTCTCTTTGCCCATTTAGTTCCCCATGCCACTGGCTGCATGTCTGTTCAATCGGCAGATTTGTCTTGTTCCGCTTGTTCCTCCTCGTAGATTCAGAGGAATCTACATCGGCAGACTACGGGTTAAGCCTGCAGGTATCATTTAAGATGCCTAATTATTCATCACCTCTCCTTTATGTTAAAGAATTCTGGTGCAGGTCAGATTTGCACATTGCACCTTTTTACGAATACATTTACCATGAATGATGGCTTGATGACCTTTGCCATCTCATTTGTATATTATTAGAGGATGTGGGAGAGGCGAGGCTCAGAAGGCCCTTTTCCAATTTTGCATTGGATCATTTGGCTTTGACTGCATACACATTTAAAGGAAAATTGCAGATCCCTTTTTTTTTTAACATTGTATGCTCCCTTATTCGCAATGAAAACAGATTTCTACAAAAATAACTTCATTTCTGAGATAATTTAGTAGCTTTGTCTTACAACAGTGGCGGGTGAAGGAAATGGTGTGCTATTTAATGCGATCATAAAAAAATATCAATATTTACCACACCCTCCCTTTGTGATTAATGCCAGCATTTTTTTTATGTGTGTTAATTAATATTCTAACATCAAATAATGTTCCCAAAGCAATTATGCAACTTTACCTACACATGAACTCTGACTTCATGTGTTTTTTAACCGTTTCAAATGCAAAAATCTATGAGTAGCACTTTTCTACTCCAACTATCAGAGAGTATAAAATTGGAATGAAGAATTGTTTAGTAATAAATAAATAAATATAACCTTTTCTTCGGGCTACTTACAGAAATGACAAGTCAAGAGTTAAACCCTTCTTGTCACACATGCTTATACATAAAAGCCATCGTGGCAGAAGTTGAAGTCACTGGCAAATTGGACAGGTAACTGGTTTTGAGGCGTAACAGTTTGAGTGCTGCTTGAAATGCATGGCTCGCATCTGTTCCTGAAAAGCAGAAGAGAGGGCTCTGCTTTAAAATAATGCTATAAAACCGGAGAGGCTTGTCTGTCTCATGGTCCCCTGTGAGGAGTGTACGTTCTTTGCACTCTGCTGGTACTACTACGCATTTAACATCTCCACACAAGCCCAATTCTCTCGCACAATAACAACTGATTTATCGGCCTTTTTATTCAGGTTCTTATCTCTCTGCCAGTATAAATTAGTAATATTGACTGGGTGTTACAGCTTATGGTTTGTCTTAAAAGGGCACTTTGACAGACTCACTTGTTTTATTCTCTTTAAACTTTGCAGACAATCATGGGCTCTGGCATCATTTTAAAGTAAAAGAACATGTTAAATTGACAACGTTAAACTTAGATCTAAAGCTGTTATACTTCATGAGTGTGTAGGATTGACTTTTTGGATAATTTATGCTGAAAATAGCCTCCTCTGTGCTTTACTTCAAATTGCAAACCCTTGTTTTTTGTGCACACAGGTTAATGAATAGTCCTGTTCAGTTTCCCTCAAATGTCTTGCTTGGTGCTTAGATTGCAGGCTGAGTTATATTTATGTTCAACAGTCAAGTGCAAGAATGGTAAAAAAAACAAAACAAAAAAAGCCTCCTTCCCAAAGTTTCCATCAGCTTTAAGCCATGTCATTATACTGACATCTGAAATGCTGATGCTTGGGTGTACCCACTGACTTCATTCATTAGCCTGGCCCAGATTCACAATTTCAGAAAGTTTTGCCTCGTAAGCACAATTTTTCTGTCCAAGTTCACCCCTCCCTGCCTGGCTCAGTGTCATGCAGTGATACTGAATTTAAGGTGTGCATTTTAAAACCAATTTAGCATTGATTTGAAACCCTAAGCAGGATTATCTCAATATGTCCTTTTTTCCACTCAACAGAGGTTTTATAGCCAAAAGGCTTGAGTCAACTCTACTAGTTTTAAAATCCCCCACTCACATTTAATGGTGGCAACTTAAAGAGGCATTAACCAAAAAGCACGCCTAATCCTTGATTTTAAAACTGTCCTGCAATGTTCTGTCCTGTGTAATTCTTCTGTGCTGTGACTTTCAATGCTTTTATTATGCTAGTTTTAAATTTCACAGCAATGCAGAGCGGCTGCTTTTGTTTCAGGTTGTGAATGAAGTGTCATTTACCACACTTCCAATTCTTAATCCAGGCTCTAACAATATTTTGGGATATCCCCCAACCCCCCAATCCTCTCAAAAAAACCCCCCAAAAATAAAAATTATTTTGTTCGTGGGTATTGTAGAGCATTGATGTCCAAACTATTCCACAAAGGGGCTTTCAACCAAGCAATGGCGTACAGACTGGACTCATTAAATCACCTGATCTGAGTCTTCAGGCAGGTGGTTGGTCAAACCGTGTGCGCTTGATTGGTTGGAACAAAAACCTGCAGCCACACGGCCCTTTGTGGAATAGTTTGGACAGCCCAGTTGTAGAAGTTTCTTTACAAACAGGTCCAGGTTGCAAATCGGTGCAACCCTGTTGCATTAAAGCTCTAGGTGAAGTGAACATTAGTCTCAGTTTAACAGAGACCCAAAAGGCCACGCTAATACATAAGTTTATCTGCAGTGAAGTGTGCTTAAACCAGTAGATTTATTTGTAATATCCATGCCATGTGGGCCTTCTTCAATCTAGAGTTCACAATTTTGCTGTGTGTGTGTTGTGTTTGTTTGCCTTGCTGGTTAAGATAAAGGCTGCGGAGAATTTCAGAACTAATTCAGAACGAGCAGATGTCGAAATGTGCTTTTAATGAAACATACAGCAGCCTTGATTGATAAATCTGGGTCGTAGTAATGAAACAAATTGTACGGAAGACAAGAGCGGTGGGTGTGTGTGGAAGCAAAAGACCTTCCTTCTGTTGTCTTCTTGGGTGTTAGTACATGTTTACATCCTTTGTATAGTAGATGTCGTAGGCTGAGGAAGCCAGAAGAGGTTAACTCAAGACTCTGCTGCTGTAGAGACGGGAGCGTGGGCGTGCACAGTCAATTTGGCGGGCTAACAGGAAGCGTGCT
>CAAE01013767.1:137268-162432 GCA_000180735.1 Tetraodon nigroviridis
TCACTACACTGCAGCAGTCCTCTCTTTCCTGCCTTGGTGGACCTTTGGAATGCTACATTTAACTTCTCTCTACAAAATATTTGCTTCATTCTGAAAAAAAATCTGCTAGTTCCCATCATTTGGTCATCACAACCTTTCAGAAGTGATAACAGAATATAGAACAAGAACGACAATCAGAGGCCTAAACCTGGTCCTGATACTTTGATCAATAAAGATGTAAAGGAAAAAAAGAAAAAGAAAAACTAAAGTATTTGAGGGTACTTTCCAAGAATGTCGGATGTCAACCATCTGGATGTTTAGAATAACTAGAATATGTAGTTTCAAAACTGATCTCTTAGCAAAATTTGCCACAAGTGTTCTTTGTTGTATTTAAAGTACCAGTAGATTTTTTATAGCATTAATATAAAGCCTTTTATTGTTAAAATTTATTTTCCCAAGAATGTCTTTCCCATGAAAGAGAGGAAGAGGAAGCACGGAAAGCAAAGTTTTATCTATGTGGGTGATAAGTCATTGGCGGGCACAGTGCGTATTGTGCCAAGGGCTGTTGGCTTAGGTTGATAGTTCATCATGTGAACGATTGCTGTTGAACTATAGTGGACTTTAAATTCCTCTGTGTTGAAAGGAGCCTCTTTTAAACATTTAGTATTTTCTGAGTCCAATCACACAAATTTGATTAAAGTCATTTGCCCCAGGAGCTGCGCCGGCTGATGGGCTGCAGTGAGGCCTTTGTCCTTCTATTTGCCCTGGAGAAAGGTTCTGATGTGCACAAGCTGTGTTTGTACTGACCCTTTCTTTCTTTCTTCTCTAACCTCATTTATCACACTCCTTTAGTTCCTCCCATTCTGAATGATCAAGACCTGCTGTTTTGGTGACATTTAATGTCCTTTTGCAAGATACCTGTTTGCAACCCTGCGGGTTTCAGAGGAAACCAAGTGATATTCAGATAAAATGCGTCTGTTTAGGCAAACAAGCAACATGTTTGGGAAATTCTCACTATTCTTCATCCCTGGCCATCATCAGCGAGCAGTGTGAGTCTGCTGGTTTTTGTTTTGTTTTTTTTCTTAGTAAAACAGTAAAAAAAAAAAAAAAATCATGCAAGGAAAAATAATCAACAAAATTACATTTAAAATTTACTGTCCTGACCAGAGTTGAGAATAACAGATGGTGAGGTCAGTCACACTAAAGGTTGCTAGAGAAATAAAAATAAACTTGTGGGTGGCGTTTTCTTCCAACCAAGACCACAATTTGAACAAGCATTCTCCGGATGTGTTTTCCTAAAAAAGGTGACAGAATTTTGTCTGGCTTAGAAAGGGTAGACATAACCTCGATGCATTTAACAGCAGCCCAGTTAGAACAACATTTTTGAGTGCAGATACATTTTTATAAAAGCTGAGAGTGTTAAAGGGGGATATGAGAAACCCAGTCTGGTTATTTAACAAAACAACAACAACAAAAAATTTTTTGGTATTAATAATCACTAATGATCACATTAAAGTAGTGTTGGGAACTTGCTGTAGATATAAATCATGCTTTTGAGCCTAAACTCAAAAGACAAAATAAAGTCAGAAAAAAAAGTCAGAAGTTATTGCATTTCCAAAGGTCACTAGTGAAATTTTGCCTTTTTCACAGATGCCTTGCAGCCTCAAATGCCAAGGCAACTGCCACTTCCATTATCCTGAGACCCTCTAAACGTGCCGAAAGAAAGAAAGCATGTTTTCTTTAACCAAAAGGTGCTCATGTTCATTATAAAAGTGCCTTAGTTTAGTCTTGGAAAACACAGCGGTTTAGTAAGTCATTCAGTAAAGCTGTCTACTTAGGTTTTTACCACCGATCCAGACCACAACAGTGCTTGGTTGTGGCTCAGGATGAAAA
This sequence comes from Tetraodon nigroviridis, assembly GCA_000180735.1. NCBI lineage: Eukaryota > Metazoa > Chordata > Actinopteri > Tetraodontiformes > Tetraodontidae > Tetraodon > Tetraodon nigroviridis. The sequence goes on from CAAE01013767.1 coordinate 139,141, forward strand.
GAGGTTAAAGTTACAGATTTGAGTCCTTTTTGCATCCTTTTTTTTTTTTTTTTTTTACCAAACTAGATCAACAGTTAATCATCCTAATTTTGTAAAAAACAAAACATGCCACATGCGATTTGGTTTTGTTGTGTTTGAACCTAAAAAATGTGGCTTCCAGCCAAGGTCTTTATGCATATCTGCTTCTGAAGATTTAGTCTACGCTTTTATTAGGACCAAACAAGGCCTCAGGTGGCTCATGTTGCTCTAATTCATTCAAGGCAGAGCACAACTGCAAAGAATCTGTAGCAGCTTGTGAAGAACAGAGTAACGTTCATTTGATTTCCTTTAAGGCTTGACTCAAGGGCATCCTGTTCCGAGTGTAGCACAATACACTAAATATAATATGAAGTGTTTGCAAGGGTATTTCAATACAAATTTTGGTTCTTCGGTTCACCTGCTCCCATTGTCCCAGAGCGGGTTATCCTGCTCCAAACACTTGATACAATAGAATAGATTCTAGCCAATAATCACTAATGATCACATTAAAGTAGTGTTGGGAACTTGCTGTAGATATAAATCATGCTTTTGAGCCTAAACTCAAAAGACAAAATAAAGTCAGAAAAAAAGTCAGAAGTTATTGCATTTCCAAAAGTCACTAGTGAAATTTTGCCTTTTTCACAGATGCCTTGCAGCCTCAAATGCCAAGGCAACTGCCACTTCCATTATCCTGAGACCCTCTAAACGTGCCGAAAGAAAGAAAGCATGTTTTCTTTAACCAAAAGGTGCTCATGTTCATTATAAAAGTGCCTTAGTTTAGTCTTGGAAAACACAGCGGTTTAGTAAGTCATTCAGTAAAGCTGTCTACTTAAGTTTTTACCACCGATCCAGACCACAACAGTGCTTGGTTGTGGCTCAGGATGAAAAGAGGTTAAAGTTACAGATTTGAGTCCTTTTTGCATCCTTTTTTTTTTTTTAACCAAACTAGATCAACAGTTAATCATCCTAATTTTGTAAAAAACAAAACATGCCACATGCGATTTGGTTTTGTTGTGTTTGAACCTAAAAAATGTGGCTTCCAGCCAAGGTCTTTATGCATATCTGCTTCTGAAGATTTAGTCTACGCTTTTATTAGGACCAAACAAGGCCTCAGGTGGCTCATGTTGCTCTAATTCATTCAAGGCAGAGCACAACTGCAAAGAATCTGTAGCAGCTTGTGAAGAAACAGAGTACGTTCATTTGATTTCCTTAGCCATGTGAAAGAGATTAATTAGACACGAGGGCAATGTAGAAACCACTCAATAGACTGCTAGAGGGAGGACACTGGCCAGACAATGTCCAAGCACCAGTGAAGCTACATTATGACTCCTGTTGACGCTCGGTCAATAAAAAGCCACAAGTAGTTACCTGCTATAATGTGAACTGATGCATTTATTAAATAGTGCAGCTCAGCCTTTTAGGTCTACAGTAAAAGACTTTAACACACAGAAGTACAAGATTGTCACTGTATAAAATGTTCATGTACTAGACCCGTTTCCTCCCACGCTACAAGTGGATATGCAAAAAAAGAAAGAAACATAAAACCCCAATAAAACCTATCTGAAGGACATACACGTGAGAACTGGATGAACAGAGTTTTCAAGGCTTTTGCGGAGGACGGTGAGAGGTTACAGAACTCTATTTTTGTCTTTCTCTTCACGTGGAGCTTTGAGGCGTGCAGCTGAAAGCTGCTGAAGGTGAATGGCATTCATAGCCGTAACTGTGGCGATTGATGGCTCTTCTGGATGCTCCATCCTCCTACACACTCTACCGAGACCTTCCTACCGGAGACCTATGTGAGAGAGGCTCGTTTATTGCACCTGGGAGATGCATTAAGGGCCCAATGAACTTTGACCTTGGGTTTGATTGCTCTGGCAACACAGGATGTGAACAAAAAGTGACACTCTTAGAGAAGTCGACTGCAATTTCTCAATCCCTCATAAATTCTTGAGTGTGTTTCACTGAAAAGACTTGAGTTTGTGGCATCTTGTAAAGTCGACAAACGCATAAATTCAATGTGCAATGTATGGAAGTCTTCCATTAACAAAATTACACGTGACTCAGTGAGTGCAAATGCACATTGATGAGGTCTATTGGACCTTTGTCATCTATTTGCCTAATTCGACAATTTAAATCTACCTTTTCAACTAGCACATTTTAACTAGCAAATTCTGTGATCTTTAGCGGCCCATCATTAATGAAGAAAATCCCCGGTGTGTTTACGTGGACGCTCTGATGCTTTGTGGTATCCGGGAAGGACGATGTCAATTGGCCACCGGTGAGGGTTTGAGCTCGCCCCATCTAGATTGGATCATACAGTTATTAGAGTCAATGAGCTTCATGCTGCTTGCAAGTGAAGTGCAAGATCAAACATTCCTGTAATAAAGGTCCTGCTAGAGTATATAGCCTGAGACACGGTGATGGAGCATGATAGAGATGATTTAATGGCAAGACATGTACCAGCCTTACTGCTCATGACATCAGATACCAAACCTGCAAGCACACGTCTTGGCTTCCTTTGCACTTTCATCTTTTACTCGAGGGAGTGAAAAATAAAGCCCTTGGAAATGATTTACATTCCTGACAGGAAAAAATATACATATAGTACATGCCCTTAAAATCTTTTTTATTTTTTTTTCCTCAACTGTCATGCAAGAACGTTCGTGTTATATTTTCTGATTTGACTTTACTGAATTTTCAAGGTGTCATTTTACATTGGGAATAGCAATAGGAAGTGTTTGTTTTTATACTGAAATGTACAGATCGGGTTCCCGGTTTAACAAATTTGTTCTGCTCTTCGCTTTTTTTTTTTAACTTTCTTTTTAAGCTGTAGGTAAAATTCCTTGAGTTTAAAGCCCATACGTTAGCATTGCTCTGTCCCGTGGGAACATTACTTTTGCAGTGCTGCGCTTTTTTTTTGTGAGGGAGCTGCTGTCTGCTTAATTTACTTCAGATTTTTGAAAAGTCCAACCTGACTCAGGGAGTTGATCTCATATGTTAATACCCTAATGTTCAGTGACACAGCTTAGAGCTCTGTAACATGTGTCATTGTTTACCCTTCAACCTTTGTACAAGCAGGAATACGCTTAGTTGCGATGGATCTTGTTGGAATTTTTAGCCTGGCATTTGCTAACCGAAGGTTGCTGCCAACGATAAAGAAGAGGACTTCACTCCCATTCAAACTTTTGCACTTGTAAATGCCGCCATCTTTGATGCAGAAAGGTGCAGAATGTAAGAAGACAACTGGATAAAAGTATTAAGCTAATAGATGTGAAATGGGTGGAACCAGGACTGTCTGGGTTTGCTATTGTTGCAGACTTGCATTGCCTTTTCAGTACCAACTGTATCTGGAATAGCAATCAGAGGTTTAAAAATGGATTGGACACTCCACAATCAGCATAACTGCATCCACGTGCGCACACACACACACACACACACACACTCTCTTGCACATCCCTATAAATACACCATGAGCTACCCGACAGCTTATCATGGGGAAACTAATTCAATATTTCTTTGCCAGTTTTAAATGTCATTTTTTGAGCTCATCCAGGATGACATGTTTTTCATGGTAGCAATAAAGAGACTTTATTTGGCTAGGAAGACAGCACAGTTCTCTGGCAGCTTCTTTCTTTTGCTGGAACTCTAAAAGGTCTTTATGAGGAATGAATAAAAATTGGATTTGCAGCAATGTGCCAATGCCAATGAGATCCACATGAGCTAGCTAGTCAATAAAGACAGAGCAACCCTTCCTCGATTTGAGTAAATTAAAGCTCACACAGACGTTTCCCCTTTGGCCTGAGGCTTCAGTGTCAAGCATAAAATCAAATACTGCACATTTGCCAGAGCCTGGATACTCAAGGTGATAAAAAGTGATAAACACAGTTGAGTATTTCCTTTTTGCAAAAAAAATGTTTAAATTATCGGGCATGGGGTTTCTACTATTACTTAGCTTTAACTAGCTCTTTACTCCCTATTTTCACAATAAAGTGCTGCAATAAAAAAACAAACAAAAAAAATTATGCATGTCTTGTTTTTTTCTTTTTTTTCTGTTTGCTGCATTACATCAGTGTTGGGTGAAATTTTGGTCCAGAGGGACAGCAGCTTGCTCAGTTGCTCCATTGTGCCTAATAATGAGTTCCCTATTGAAAATGACCTCATTGACCTCAGAGACAGACAGTAAGACGGCCTCGTCCAGCCCCTCCAGGCACCTCAGCCCGATTAGGCTCCTAGCCCACACATAGCTGCTAACCTCGGTCTCGTGCTCGGGCACTTTACACCCTCTTATTTCAGCTATGGAGCAGACATGAGTGGTAATCTGGTGTGCTGCCACAAGTGAAGAGGCTGTCGTAAGCTTGAGAGGTTGTAAATACGTGACGTCTTCGCGCCTGATTGAGATACACCGAGCATATTAAGCAGATGTATTGTCAGTGTAGTATTAACTTTTGACTGGATTTGTAGTTATGTTTCTACATATGTGTCATTGCAGGGTTCCTGAAGCCCCAGTGCTCACTGGCTTCTCCGATGGACAGAGGTCGCTCAGGCGAGGCCTGTTCCTGTTTCAGTGGCATGTGTCCTCTCCATCAGCGCCGCCTGGCCTCAGGTAATTCTTTAACTGTAATGTAACTGTAAATAAACCCACCAGCACTTGGTTATCCCTCTTTTCTGCTAAATTCTTGATGGCTTGATTGACAAACAATCTAATTAGTATACATTTATTTCAGGAAACCTGACCTGTAAATTATTTGAGAAACCATTCCAGACTTCTGCGCTGCTGATTCAAGAAAATTTTATTTGAATTTTCTATACATCTGGGATTAGTTTGGAATAAATTTGTGATTGAGAAAACTTTACTCTGTCACATATTCACAGGCTTGCCAAAAGACCCTCTTCGGCTCAGGGATTTTGTGCAACGCGTGCGCACATGGTGTCATTCTCAGTAGTGTATTTGCATGCGGAACATTGAATAGGAATGACTCACTGAAGGAAAAGGGGACAAGAATGTAGAGAACATGTGATTTATGCTAATACATTTATCACTGCATCCCCAAGGCTCACTCCCTCTGCTGCATTTGCACAGCAACCAGTTGGGCTACCTGTCATGTAAGAGAAGCATGACTCAGCAAGACAAAGTCACAAACATAAGTCAAAACGAGATCACGAGAGTAGCAGTTTAGTTTTAGATGAAAAGTTAAATACACTTCCTTAAGATATTGCAAAATATGTATAAGAGAGGAAGTGCATTGAGATTTACGTAAAGTCCACTGCTTTGAATTTTTTATGAATAAGAATACTTCTAAGGAGATATTTAGTAAGTTTTGGAATTCAAAAGACAATATTTAAGATATTTTCATTCCTTCCTTTTTATCACTTTAAAACAAAACAAAATAATATCTAAGACTTTTTTCAATTACATCGCAACACTTAAGTTAGGTTAATCCTTTGGCATCAAACTTGTACAGAGGTCCTCTCTGTCTTCCATTTAGCCATTTGAACAATATGATTACAAGGATCAGTTTTATTACACATTCTTTTATCTCCACTGCTATCTTTTTATTTATTCATTTATTCTTGACTATGAAGTTGCCCTCAGTAATTAGCAGTATGGTATCTCTTATTTTCTTTTGATTGACTGCTTCTTGAAAAAGGCATTAAAATGTGAATGGATATAATCCAGTTGCTCGCTACAAGAACATTTCAAATAGAGCGGTTAAAATGTATCCTGCCATGTGCCCTAAATGAGGAAAATCTTAAGGGAATTGAACACATGTTGTTTGCTGTTTTACAGATAGGCCTACGTTTAGTATCAGTTTTGTTTGTCCCAGTGAAGTGAACATAATGACCCACTACCTGGCGTTTTCCTTGGAAATACTTTTTCAAGGACAAGTTTCGGCAGGTGAGACGAGCTGCACCGTCTCAACAGCGGCCCGCATCTCTGTGTATTTTACAGAGCTGCCATGATTGATTGCAACCTTTTTTTTTTTTTTTTTTTTTCCCTTCTCCCCCACTGTCAAACCACTGCCTGCAGTCAGGCAGAATGTGTTTCCTGAACAATCAGGAGCATCTGGAATTGAAGTGTTGTCTTGCAGAAGTATGTCAGAGGTTTTTTTTCCCTCTTTGTGTTGTGGCTATTTTAAGAAGCTTTGTAAACTAGAATACAAGTCAGATTAGATTATTTTGGCTACCCCAGATTCACGGCCAAATGGAGCAGAGAGACAGGGAAGTGGTAGTGTTGCATTTTGATATGTTTTGTTGTTGGTGTTTTTTTTTATAATGATATAATTATATGACCAAAAAAAGAAAAAAAAAAAACTTAACTTATGCAATTAAACTAATACAGCAAAGAGAAAAGTAACTCCGGAGATTTGACAGCAACTGCGGGGACCAACAATTATAGACCTTGTAATAAACATGGATCTAATTTTGAAACTGTGTTACTATAAATCTAAGGGTGTTGCCTGATTGTGACTGAGATTATCCTCCCATCTTGGCGTTCAAACCACCTGACAGCATCCGCAATGACAAGCTGCAGCGCAACGGGCTGAGGCAGCCAGCAGGGTTTCAGGGAAGCTCTGCCAGCCCCGCCTGGCGAAGCCGGATTCAGGACTGATCTGCTGAACCCCAGGCAACACACTGATGTGGCAGGTCACTGGTTTTAGCGGTTTTACATTGTTTGAGCTGTTCAAAAAACACACTCTTACTGGAAGGAGCCTGTGAGAACCGCGGTGTTCTAGGGACTCGTTTGAAAAGAAACCAGTCATTTAGTGTTTCTTTTTATGAGAAAGTCATGATGGGAATTTCTTTTTCTCCTTTTTGGAATTGCGGTCTATGAGGTGAGAGAGAGGGAAAGCATAAAAGAGAGACAGCATTGAAAACAGGACTTTTTGAAAAGGCCCTTACAATGCAGGCCTTGTGCTGTGATTTGGTCTGTCCTCACTGAGCTGAGCAGAGGAATGGAAAAGATTATCCGCAGGAATGTCTGGGGTGCCCTCAAACGGAGCAGGCCGCGTGACTGGCCAATGGGAGAGAGGCCTGCAGAGCGGCGGGCTAATTTTTTCCTGATGAACTCAACCGCCTGCTCCACAATGTAGTCTGATTGCCAGTGCTGAACCCACATATGGTCTGTATTTGGAGGTTCCAAATGACAGGATCAATTCTGCCTACAAAAAAAGGTGGACATGAGTGCTGGATGCTTTCTCTCCTTCTTTTTTTTTATTTCATTAAAATAGCGGCTGTGTTGTTGTGTGCCGGAAGTGCAACAATGCGGCTGCCGTCCCGCCTAGTTTACCTTCTACCTAATAAAACAGAATCCAGTATGAGCTTATTTGATTCAATGGTTGAATGCCTAAACACTATTTTAGAATACATTTAAAGAACATGCAAAAATGGTACTCGCTCCCCCACTTTTAAGCAGTCATAAAGAAACTGCAGGAGAATACGACTGACATAACCCCCCCTCCTCTCTGATTAGGAATGCGTGTACATGCTCATTGTTTTTCCTGGTTTTCTGGCAAGACTGGGGCAGTAAAAAGCCATGTGTTGGGCAGCATGTGTTTGTAGACCTTGTGGTCACACAGCAGGGTTTGAGAACTTGAGGTTAAGGTGGGGAGATGGGGAGATGTATGAAGCTAAAGAGAGAGTGTTTGTGGGCTGGGGGGCTGAAGAGGTGGGCGGTGGGCGGGGGGGGGGGGGGGGAGTTTAGTGTGGAGTTTAAGTGGCTCCTGGCTCCTCAAGTTTCCCATCCTGGGGTCCTGCAGAGGTGAGAAAGGTCATCAAGAGGGAGCTCATTAGTACTTGTGCTCTCTGTGGTCCCGCTTTGTAATTGGCTGGCCAGAGTCAGCGCTCCGCTTGGCTGCTTCCTGTTGGGTCAAGAGCCAGAGGGGTGAAAGGATGCTAAATTTCTGAATGTGGGACCTAACTCTTATTTAATGGGAGTAGACTACACAGATTATATAAAAAACACAAACTGCGACCGTGCAGTTTTTTTTTTTAGCAAATTCTTTCTTTTTTTAAAGGGACGTTTACATAGGTGGAGGACTGGAGTTCGTCATAACTGTCAAGTGCTGCAAAATGCCTCAGTTAATTGGCTAGTTAAATCTATAATAAACCAGTTCCAAGATATACAAACTCCCTTTTCCCTCAATTTATTAGAATTAAAGGCCAGTTTGGATGGAATGAGAACAAACTAACAAACTGATATCTGGAGGAAGTTCTGCCTGTCCTGTTCCTATTTGAAACACGACTCGTTTGTTTTAAATATAAGTACAAATTCGTTTTTAATAAGGTAAATAACACAAGTTGCAGTTGTTGGGGAATGTGCCTGGTATTTGTTGCTGTGGTATTGTGTTTTAATTTTGTTACAGTGTTTATTAGTCTTACTCTTACCTTGGAATGCCTTGAGTTACCGGTAATTAGGTAGGCTACAAGCATCTGTTTTGGCAGTATGCTTGTAGCCTACAACCAGTTACGCTACCTATTAACTGCTATTAGCCAATAATATAATCTGCTTTTCAGATCTGAATTAACTGATTTTAGACAATAACAGTCGCTTCTGTCAATGGAGTTCCCTGAAAATGAAAGGACACCCAATGGCTGATGCTGCGATGGCACAGTGATGCAGCTGGAAGTCTCTGTGTTGGCACAGAGTGAGAGCAGCCATCCCCAGCAGGTCACTAGAAATCAGAGCGACTAAGCCTTTGATAACTCGCTGAGCCCATAATCCCTCAGCAGCAGCATCTGAATGAAATGTTACCTCATTGTTATAGCTCAACCTGATCAGTGACTAAGACAAGGGGGCAGCCTGGGACATGGGAGGGGGAACATGTGGTCGTACAAGATCTGCTGTCACACAGTCCATTATCATGAAGGCTGTGGGAGTCGACACTTGCATTTGATTTTTCTTTTTCCTTTTTTCTTATGAGGCTCAAATCTTCAAATACTAATATTCTAAGTACACCAGTTTTACTGCCCTCCCAGGAAAATATGTTTTTTTTAATGTAAATCTGTCAGGAAAGCATAATTTAGTGTCTAACTACTCTTCTAGCTGAATACAAATGTATCTATTGCCCCATTTCATTTTGAAATCACTGAGAGCCCTTTGTATTATCTCAAACCCAAACTGGTCATCTTTGTTTTAAATTCCAGTTCCATCGCGTCTTTAGTTATATTTATCAAATCTATTATGCATTCTCTCTAAGATCATTTGCACAGAGGAGGTGAAGTTTTTCCTCTGCCACAGTTACCAGCTCTCCTCAGAGTCGATCGTGACCCGCTGATTGAGGTTTACAGTGTAGTTTGTGAGGCTTTTGCAGCTAGAAAGGGTGGAAATGCATTTTTTATTACCATTAATTAAACATGAATAAGCAAGCTCTCAATTCTTCGGGCCCCATGTTGCCTAACACAGAACATTATGTTAATCACAGCGCAGCACATCGAGTATGTTGAAAATTAACGAATGACATGAATAAAAATGAATATGTAGGTCATAACCCAGAGGTCTTCTGATCATGGCCATTTTACCAACAACTGATCAGCACTTTTTGTGCGATGGTGCCTGCAGTCCCACCTCAAATTGACACCTCAGGGCTAATTTTGTGAGATTGTAAGGGAATAATGACCCTTTTCCTTACAATTGTACATGCACAGGACCACTTTTCAACATTTTTGGTCTGGTGATGGGTGAACCCTGATTTGAGAAAAAAAAAAAAAAACAGGAAGAAATACAAGTTTAAGTGTCTGGTTTGTTATATTCATTGGAACATTCGAATCATCTAACAGCAGATATTTAGACAAGAGGTTTGTTTTTGGGAGTTTATTTATCAAGTATTATATTCTTTCAGAGCCCCTGCATCTTGTTGGGACCACTTGCTTCAAAAATTCGTTGCTGCTACTTAAAAAAAAAAAACAAAAAAACCAACAAAAATAAAACCAAAAAACCAACAGGATTTCAGGAAGTTTTTTTTTTTTGCCGTTGTTGTATTTTTATAGCTTCGGTTTGGACATTAGGTCATTTTTGTCTTTTAACGTATAAAACAAGCTAAAAATATCCATTTTGAATAGAAAGTGAACCTAGTACCTTTTCTGATGACAACCATTTGTTTCTATTTTTGTAAGTGTGAATTTAAGGGATGACGGCACCTCTAAAGCCAACTGTTTGCTCCTCCACAGGACAGTATTTGGCAATGGAAAAGGAAAGGGAGGTAGATGTCTGCATTTTGATGCTAAAATGATTCGACATGCTTGGCATTATAGCTGGCTCTGCAGTTGGGAGGGGGGCACATCTGAAGCCCTGCGTCCGAATGTCACCAAATCCGATCTCGGGAAGTGGAAGGTCAGAAATACAGCACCTGCCACTCAGGATCACGCACACCTCACCTTTATGCTTCAGCAAAGAGGAGACCAAATATTGTGAGGTGTAGGGTGAAGAATAAGGGGTCAAAGATTTCTTTGCAGGATGTGCACGCTATTGCAATATGGGTGGGGGAAGGAAGCACGCTGACCCTCCAATGTCACATGTTACTGCCGTGCAGCAAGAGGCCCATCTCAGCGTGCTAATGCAGGGTGGTACATGAGGGGTGGGAGTGGGAGGAGAGGTGTTTGCAACTCCCACATGCTCTCTCCTCGCAAAGCTGCCATTGAGGTGGATAAAGAAAGAGGAAAGAGGGGAGTGATGATAATACCACAGCTAATGGAAATATCTTGTCAGGGCCGAGGAGCTGGAAGTCCTGGAGGATTGGGCTGTGGCTGCACTGGTGACACCGAAGCCTTAGTCCCTGTTTTTAGAAACGCATTTAGGAGCAGAAAGATGCAACAAGTTTGTCCGTGTTTCAGTGGGTTCAATGTAGTGTTCATGAGTCAAATAAAATCTAGCCTGGTCAACCATCACCAGCCAAACACGTGAGCGTGCGATTTTATAAATACCAATGGGCATTATAGCAAAATGTGTTATAAAATGATAGATATTATGACATGTTGGACTCATTCATTAAGTCAGTTTTACTCTCACCCATCCATAACAGACCTTAGAGCACCAGAAGACCAGGGGCCTTAGCAGGGGAACTGTTGCAGAAAGTTGACCTTTAGTGTTTGGCAGTACAGGCAGCAGTGTCAATGGGACCGTGTGAAAGTGGAGCCCGTGTGAAAGAGTGCTTCAAATGCTACCGGGGCATCATGTCCACCAGTCCATTACAGTCACTGTCATCGAGCTAATTGACTAATGTGGTCGTGCAGCTGCAATCAGTGTGAGGAAAGAAATACAAATAACAGCCAGAGAGACTGGTGGAAGCAGCCAGAGTTTTCAGAAACAAGCCAGCAGAGTGGGGGCGGGGGAGCGGAGTCAGAGTCGACAGCTAATAGCTCAGCGCTGACATCTCTGGATGTTATTTATCAGATGGCTTTGTGCGGTTCAGTTCACCAGAACTTTATGAAAAGCTGATAAAATTTTCTGGGTCAGAAACCTTTCAGACAGTTAGAGGGCCAGAACAGAATTCAAAGTAAAAAGCTAACTACACTGTCACGTGTCTGTGATCTGGACTAAAATTCATTAATTTACCTAATAAATGTTTGATATGCTCAAAAGAAAAAAAAATTCCAATCAAATAAATCTCTCTCTCCCTCTCCCTATTACGTCTCATGCTGTAGCTAAATTCATATTCTTACCTGATTTTCTTGACTTAACCAGCAATGAGTTAATCATTACTGCACAAAATATTATGAAACCACCTAGGGGCTTTGGAACATTTAGTCCTGTACCATTAACGCTTGTGGTGAAGATTGCCGCTGCTTCTGTGATGAATAAAAAATGGCATCAGGACGAAATCTGCTTGTGTGTAGGTGATTGTGCTCTTAATTTTAAAAAAAAAAAAAAGAAGTAATTTTGCTATTTTTGAGGACTGCGCTCTGGTAAAACCAGCTCTCTGTTGCAACAACTTAGTACTTTTATATTTACCCACTAATAAAATAGAACAAAAAGCAATGTTTAACTCAATTATGGCTAAACAAGGAGTCTTCACAACCTTGTTGAGGCACCTGTGTGGATTCAACACAGAGGTTTGACGAATACCCCCCTAAATAGAGTGTTTAACCAATGATTTTATTGAATGGTAACGTGCAGCAGGTTGCTGTAACTCAGGAATATTATGTATATGTGTTTATTCAACACCCTCCTGACCATCTGTCCATGTATTGGCTATGCACAGTTAAATCCGCTTGTACAAGCCTTATGATTACACAAGAGCAGGTCTAGTTTTGTGGTAGTTGTGTCCCACCTGTCACCGGAATATTGCTGCTTGTCATCATCTCGCAATACTACGCAAACAAATACATTTCAAATACCAGAGACATACTAAACACGTCAGCTGAGATAAGATAAAGATAGATTGATAGATAGATGGATAGATAGATAGCTAGATAGGTGACTTTATTGCCTTTTGTCATCTCTTTTGATTCAAATACCCCCCCCCCCCACCCCCCCCCACACACACACACACACACGTAAAAAATAAATAACTAAAGAGTGGAGTCTGTTTAGTGTTATTGAAAGCAGCTATTGCAGAGTAGATGAAGGGGAGCCTAACAAGCGCAATTAATCGTGTACGAGCAATATCTCAACAATCAGGGACTGCTAAATTAGTCCTCTGTCCATTTGTGTACTTACAGGTTGTATTACAAAAGCATAAATGGAAAAACAAACAAGTAAAACATGAATAATTAGACCCGATTGGTTTGTTTTTGCCTCTTAACTTACCTGCATAATCATCATTAATTCCCAGCCTTACTCATGTGTGGGAGCACAAAAATGATTGCAGAGCACAGCAGCGCTGTAAGCTCTACAATGTGGATAACCTGAAATCTAACACATTCTGCAGTTTGTAAAAAACAGTTTTCATAACATAGGGTTGAGTACATTGTTATCTTGCTGTTTTTGTGCTGCTTATCTTGATAGAATTAACCCAGAGATGGGCCGTTGACTTTGCCCAACTCTAAAGGCTGGCAGATGCCTTATCATCTTTCTTTCATAATCTTGCCAAATAGTTGAAAGATAGATTAAAAAGGTAGCTGATAGCATAGATAAAAGAGGGTAAAAAAAATGACAGTAATAGTTGTTACCTATTCTGTAGTATGAAACATGTGTAATATGTATAAAGCCAGAATTATACAACTGTAAACACAAACGGTTCGATATATGTGGAACATTTGAGAATGTAAAGAGTCCGATTTCAGATACTGCTGTCTGTCACAACACTTATTTTTTTTTGCATTTCTGGACTATATCTTTCAGTCTAAAAGCACATTCCCAATGGCCATCCAACATACAAACAATATTTGACAGATATCAGTGCAAACACAGCTGTTGCTGACATGGGACGAGGCTGGTGACATAATTCGTCATTTAAATAGCTCTGCAGTGACATTAACAGTGGGCTAAGTGGCATGAGAGATGTAGGTGTTGTCTTTAGTTATGGGTGGTTTAGTTCAAAAGACTTGCAAAGACAGTCATGCAAAATATTAAATGACACTGTTGAAGTATGCAAAAATAGCAGGCATGGCACAAAAGAAAAAGTAGAATTTTAGACAATAAACAACATAATGAGAGGCTTATAGTTGTGGTGCAGGAAAAAGTTGTGTTGGATGTAAAGAAATACAATAAACTTGCAAACGTAGCCCTGGGAGAGGCTCTACATGAAAGTGCCTTACAAGCCATGCTCATGTTGTCTCCTTACCAGAGGCATGTGCTGGCACTGATAAATCCTTCAGAATCTTTTATCCATAAGTTGATGTTGCACATCAGACTCCACTTAGTGTTGAAAGGAAGGGCGCATGCTTGCATCACTCAAACCATGTCAGTGGAAGAAGACTGGCTTGTGTCTCATCTGATTATTTAATGTTGCTGCTGTCCCTAAACAAGTAGTGTTGTAGCTACTTTGAGTAGCAGCCACATCATGCCCTTCATTAATTCGCCGCCTCTATCATCATTTAGAGAAAAATATGAATGTGTATGTGTGTTGCAGGATCACACCCATACCTTTGTACAGAAAAAGACAACACAAGGTTGTAGATTCCTTGCTATGTTTACTTCCACAGTCTATATTCTAAGTCCCTTAGCGCCACAAACCAGGAAGGCAAATAGCAATGCCTTCCTGTTTGTGTGCTGCCTGGAAGCACACGGGAAGACAGGCCCAAGAATTAAGAGGAAATTCAAATTGCTCTCACAGCAGCACAAACCCAGAATTGCACCTTAGGAAAAAAAAAAAAAATGCAGCCTTGCAAGATCATCCAATGGATTATCCAGTCAGAAAGACTGTTAATTCAGGGCTGGCAGTAGCCCCAGTGCCTTAGCAGCAGAAAACCTTCCATCACACCAAAGAAATGATGACACATAATGGGTGCAACAGATAAAGAACGGGCTCATCTTCAAGTGTGTAATCACGTTACAGGGGCAATAACAAATCATCAGGGCTTTTCATTTGGTCCTGTGTAGACAAAAACGTCATCCTTTTAATGATTCCATCCCTCCTGCTCTTTAGATGACAGCCATTTGATTAACCAACCTTGGCGGTTCTCCTCCTTGACCGATTAGCGCTATGATTACTCTCTGTGATTCGACGATGGCCTTGACAAATGAAGACCACAAGGCTCACTTTAGCTCTTCTCTGACTGTGCGCTTTCATGTGTCAACGCCGTGACTTCCCGTCTATTAGCTGTCTACAGCATCACTTGTTCCGCTTTGTTTTCCGATTTCTTTTACATCCGCTATAATTCCCCTCCTTCGTTTTTTTTTCCTTTTTTGCACCATCCCTGAGGTAATGGAGAAAGGGAGTGGTGCAACGTAAAAAAAGAGTAAGAGGAAGAGCTGTGATGCTCTATAGGGGTTGTGGGAAACCTCTGATAAAGGCTTCTATCTTAATCCATCCAGGCCCATCTTGCAGTATAATACAGGCTTTTATGCAATCGTTAGGAATGAGTGCTCACGTGCACGGCTACCATGCACGCTTTAGATAGAGAAATCTTTATGTAGTTGACTTGGTAACGTTTCTCCTTCTGATGCATTAGTGCTGTAGTATCCTGTGTTTGCATCCTTTTTGAGCAGGCTCAGTTGTAACATGCTATTTTGACAACAAGGCAATTCCACTTCACATAATGACTTGGTTGATGGCACATAAGTGTATTAAAAGCACTAATTAATGCGCCACATTTCTTTCTCTAATGCACCACAGTAGGCATCTCCCCCTCTCTCTGTCTGAGCTTATGCCTCAGCTCCCTCGGTCCTCCTTGAGCTTTAGTGGAATTTGGCTGATGTGCACCAAGGGGAGGAGCGAAGGGAGGCGCTCATCTCGTTTCAGTGCTTTATGAGTCTGACGTGTGCGTCTGTAATTGCAGTTATGGGTGATTAAACTCCCGATGCCCCTCAGGATCCACAGGCAGCTATCAGTCAGTGTCGGACTCAGCCACACAGCAGAGCTCACATTGGTTGGTGGAAGTGTCTGTCCCGCACATGCTGCTGATGTTCATCACCGCCGTATCACATTTATGATCTGTGCATCTATTAAATGCTTCATTGATTGGCATATGAAATGTCAGAGATAAAAAGAAGAGATTCTCGTTGCAATTTTCTAAATCTATAAGGCTGCACTTAAAAAAAAAAAGGCTGAAATTGATATTCTGAATCAACATGCACAGCGTTCTATAGTTAAAGCAACTCTGAGAAGAAAAGTGCCTTCGTGGATTTTGGTTTTGATTTATTATAGAAAACAAATGAGAGACACACGGTGTTCATTATGGAGGTTTAAATATGTATGTAGTGTGTGGGTGGATAGGGCTGGATAATGGAAGAGAGAATCTGTTGATCATTCCATGGTATGTTGTATGTTTATGCATGCATGCCTGTGCAGTTTGATTTCATGCATGGCGTTGAATTTGTATGGTTTATTTGCATCAGTGTTTGAATTCTATTTGTGGCTTGGGAAAAAAAAAAAAAAAAAAAAAAACGGCCTCAAGGCCTGCAGCTTCCTGTACTAATTGGCAAGTTAATCATGTCTCTGTGGGTAGGATATCTGCGTGTGTATGTTTGTGAAAGATCCAAGACTTATCTCTAGAGGCAGCATGTGACCGTGGGAGTTCTGTCCTCCTCCCCCACACCTTCCCCCCAAACTCCAGCTCCAACCAACCACTGGTGAGAGGACAGAGGTTCTGCCTTCTCCTGCTGAAGGGAGATGCGCAGCCAGGAATGGGAGCCAAACTATCGCATTGACTTCAGTCCAAATAAAACACTTCAGCATGTGTGTGGTAATGAGGAGCTCTGTTTTTGTGTGAGACTTATCTGTCAGCGGCCTCCTCCCAACAGTTGCTGACTTGGCTGAGTTTTTCACTGCTGTTGATGTTTGCCACTCCCTACATGTACTATTGTAGAGTTAAAGGCAATAATGTGGGAAAGAAGAGAAATATGGCACAATGACTTCATATAATAGAATGGCTCACAAGGTCACAAAGACAGAAGAGGGAAAAAAAAAAAAAAGTCAAAACATAGGAATACAGAAATGTCAATTGAAATTGAGTTAGGAGTGGAAAGGGAAAGAAATGTGAAAAAAATGTATTGTAACTCCTGTTGCACCATGTGGTAGTCACTGCTGAGACTTGTGTCTCAGTGTCTGGGTCAGCCAGGGTCAACCTCACGCTGTAATGCGAAAGGCTCAGTCAGGAGGCCAGAGAATGGCTGGAGTTAACGTGTGACAGCCCACGTGCACCACGAACGCTCCAGCTCCGGTGAAGTCTACAGTCGTGTTTTTTTTTGCGTGCATTCTGGAACCACTTTGCAACAATCAAAAAAGCACCATTTTTCAGGCATATGTTTTTATGTATTGAAAAAAAGCAAACAATGGAAAACTTACAAAAAGAACTTTGTAGATTTTATTTGCTGGTTTGTTTGTTTTTAATTTTTACTTTCTGTTTTACTGGGCAGAGTATGAAAAAAAAAACCAAAAAAAAACCTTACAACATGAGCATGGCTTGTAAGGCGCTTTCATGTAGAGCGTCCCCCCCCCCCCCCATCCCCCCGATCCAGGTGGTCTGTACTCTGCTTCTCCTACTCTTTGATTCACGCTCTTTCTCGCTCCGAGGCGGCCATGTTTTATCCGCAAACATGCCAAGGCGGCATCAGCTTCCTCCCTGAGCGGCCGTGTCTCCTCTACACCGGCCTTGTGTCCCAGCAGCCATGGGCATGCGATGTGACTAACAGTGAAAAACACCTTTTTTTTTGGTTTTTTTCCTCCGGCATGGCTGTCTCCGCCAGTTATAACACTCATGTTATTTTTGACTCGACTGCGCAGCCAATCCCAAGAAACCAGGCCACAAGTGGTACGGCCGAAAAGAAATATAGATTTTATCACAGGGGAGCGAGCGTTCCAGAAAATGACTTTTTCCATCACAAATGTCACACCAAATTTACCCTGCATCATTGCATCAGTGGAAAAAGTGTGTCACAGTAAAGCAAGCTTTGATAGGACAGAGGACGGATTGTTCAGTAATGGACCTGCGAAAAATCATATTGATGTTTTCCTCTGACCCTTAAATATTGTTGTATCTAAAACATTTTTGGATTACATCAATAGATTATTAACTTTGATGAATTTAAATCAATTTTTCTTTTTTATTAAGATGCTTTATACTTTATAGTCTTTAGCCGATAAAAGTTCAGATAAAACTGCTAATGTGCTGTGAGGTGAACACATTTATTTAATAATCCATGGTTTTGCTCCAAAACATTTGATTTAATCAAACTTTAAATCAATCAGTGTAATTAAAATCACATCTGTATTTTCATGTAATAATGTTTCCAAAGTAAGTATTTATTCCTAATATTATACTGCACCACTAATTGAAATCTTTATGCCGATTAAAAAGAAAATCACAGATGACTTTTACACACTCAAAACAGGAGCTTAAAGACAGATAAAAATGTGGATAAGGAATTTTAACGCAATAGGTAGGGGTGGGGGCTAAATAGAAAGAAATTGAGGACTTGTCTGGAAAGCTAAAGTTGATGCAGGTATCATAGAGAGAAAATGGAACTGGCAACACTCTCGCCAGCATGTCTTCCCAGGACATGAAAGGCTTGCAACTCCGAACGGGGATTATGCACATCCTCTGGGGAGTCCTTCTAATGAGCAGATAGGGCAGAAGGAAAGAGTTGGATAGAAATTGAAAGAAACAAGGACAGAGCAGCGGAAGGATTGGAAAACTTATTTGCAAATGCACAAGCGCCACAGAAAGGGACTCGCACGCACTAACTCTCATCCATGTGAATGCCAGCTCCACTTACAGGCTCTTCGGTGCTCTAGTGGATCATATCATCAAGTTTGTGCTCTTTTATTAAGGATCCTCTAACTCTCTGAAGAAAATTAAGTGCTGGCAATCCACATAAGAGTCATGTCGCCGCTTGATCAAAATCCAAACTGAAATTTATCAGTATTGCTTAGATCACTTGTAGAGTCAGTATATTTAGGTGCATGTTATATTATATGATTTTAGAAGACAGTTGTTATAGCCTTTCCTAACAATAATGAATCTGATGGTGTCATTCATCATAGTGAGAAGCAAAACATTTGGAACATGAAGGTTGTTGACGTTGGTCGCCCACGTGACTTATTCAGTTAATAGCAGCCCAAAAAAGAGTGCATTGATTTTTGTGTTTGTGCCAGAAAGACAGTCTCCATGTGATAGAAGAAGAAGGGAGTCGAGCGGGGGTGGGAGTTAAAGGTGCGGAGGTCAGGCCTCATCATTCAGTGCAACTGTATTTTCGTGCGTTTTGTTTATTTACCTTGGATGTCGCTTCCATCCGCCCTGCAGGGTTTTGTTATTTGTTTTCGCTATGAGTCAGAGCCCACATCCAAAGTACACTCTCTGCAGTGACAGTCCTACACAGAACACACACATACACACACCCTTTGGGCCATATATTGCTTATTGAGACGTGTGTGTTCCCCTCGTCGCCTGCAAGGCCTCTTCCTGCAGCACGTACACACATAGTTTCCCATTGCCTACCCCTATCTCATCCCCTCTGAATGGCCCCTGGGGTCCTGAGCTTTCTCTCAGACTTTCTTGCACTTTCTCTTCCTCCTGTTTCCCTGTTTGAATCCTTCTTATCTATCTATGAATCCCTCTTTTCTATCTATCTTGCCTGTTCATGTATTGATCATCCTATCGTTGCCCATTGTCTTCTTCTCCTTCCTCTCAAACTATTTTCCCCAGGGAAAAGAAGGAAAAGGAAAGAGGCAGTCCTAACCTCCAGCAGCCAGAAACTTCCCCATTTGAATTTCATTACAAACAAGCCAGGGCGTTTCAGAAAAAGGCGGATCAGAGAAGAAAATGAAAATACAAAGGAGCTCAAAGGCTTGTAATTTAGTCAATAATCCCGAGAGTCCCACTGCATAAAAGCTTCTTATAATATTTCAGCATCCCAAATCAAAATGTAAACCAGCCTCTCATGTCCTTGTGGACACTAATTGGAGGAGATCTGATGTCTTAAATCATATCTAATACATCCAGCCTTGTCTGAGACAGAGATACTGTCACATTAGATGCCATGCTCCTAGCTCATGGCCATTTTGTACATTTATAAAAAATAGTGTTCCAGCTTTACATGCCTTTTGTTTATAAATAGAGGTCACCCTTCACCTGCTTCCTCTGACAAATTGTGCAAAAGACAGATGTCCGTGGAGGAAGGGCACTGTTTGTTATTGGCATATTTCAATTCCCTCAGAAACCTCTATTTCTACTGAGTCCCAACAAAGCGAAAGTGAATGAATGCAGCATGCAGATAAATACACACTCCTCTTCATTCAACATTTGATATAAAGGTAATTATTTAGAAGGGCTGTATCAACATGTCAATGGAATCTCGGATTTTTGTCTGTGTTGGCCTGGCCTTGCAGCTCCAGTGCTGGCCTGTTGTTCCGTTGCGCGTTGTATTTCACTGGCTTAGCATTGCCCTGCAATTTTCTCAGAAGACGTGTTGCTTAAAGGTGACCATGTCCCAACAAAAGGTGAGGCACTTCAGTAGCAAATGTATTTTTTTTTTTTTTCCTCTCCGAGGCAGCTTCACAGGCTGTGGCCATAATTGGCCATGTTTTTTATCAATGCGTTTTTTTTTTAGCATTAGGACACAACAGCATGTTGCGCCTGCCAGTCAGCCCTCTTTTTGCACTTTGTGAAGTGCACACATTATCTTACCGAATTCTCTTGAGGCTTTGGGTTTATCAGCATTGACTTAAATTAAACATAAAAAAAAAAAAAAATCAGAAAACAAGGATTTCAATAAATTGGCCAAGTTTTAAATTGGTTGCTTAGTAAAAGTAAACTTAATTATTTACCGAAACTAAACTACTGAAGCCATGCAAAATAGGAAAATTGGTCCACTTGGACGATGACTTAAATTCGAACTCTTCTTGGTGTGATAACGCTCTTGCATGTGTAATAAGCGCAGCACTTTTCTTGCATTTGTTAGGTCTGCCACAGCTTTGCTGGAAATCTGGCTTGCACAGGGGGATTGTATATCACCTCTGAGCTAAAGAGAACAATTAGGCCATATCAGCAGATCAGAGTGTTGGCAGTTGGGGCACTGTTAGCAATAGTGCCAGTAATCTGTGGCTTAGCTGGCATTGAGCCATGACCAGCCACGGCTTCATGGCCTCTTCAGACACTTAAGAGTCACTTAGGGCAACGACGTGCCCCAGGAGCTGGCGCTTTCATCCCCAGCTTATCAGGGAAATGAATTGGAATGGGAGAAAAATAAAAGGGAGCCCACGCGGGAGAGAAACGCGGAAAAAAGAAGGTAGGAGGGAAAGAATTAAGTCTTTAATGAGGGCAGTTATTTCAGCAGGCAAAACGAAATGGGTTATATCAACACTGAATCAAATGATGGCTGTTAGCAGCCCACCTACTGTGCAAATATGGGTGGCCTGATTCATGTCTTTTCTGCCTCTTATCTTACATTAAGGTCCCCCCCCCCCGTTTGCATTTCTTTAATTGAATGGTGGCTACTAGACGACAAGGGCCTTGAAAGAACGAAAGCAGAGCTTGAATATTCCTGATTTAAGCTTTCACAACAAAAACTGCAGCTGCTCTCTGTGATCAGATCACATCTTTACCCTCACTGTTGTGTTTTTAATACCTTTTTAAATCCTTTCATTTAAGAAACAAGGATAAAATTAAACATAGGGCAAAAGAAAAAAAAAGTTTTTATCATTATTATTTCCCTTCAGTGAATCAAAAAATGTGCTGGATTAACAATAACACTAAAGACTACAGGGAACAAACAACTAAAAAGAAAACTTTTTTTTTTTTCCCAGGCATCCTTTGTGCATTTAAGTTTGCAATGTTCATTGCTAAGTTCTAGTCTCAGAAGTGCTGATCAAATGCAGCGTTTTGCAACTATTTATATCGATGTGGATGTTTCCTCATCTTGTTTTTCACATTATTATTTTTGTGATTGTCCCGGGTGTGTTTAATCTCAAGAACACTACATTTGCGTGGAGTGATTATTGAGCTGGGCAGAGAAAATGAAAACAGATGATAGAATTGGACAGTAATATATGGGTGGTGATCACTTTGCTTTTCTATCCTAGCTCTCCTATCTCCCCTAGAGTGTTCGAGTTGTAATGTTATTATTATCAGTCCATCTTTAAATGAGATTGAAAGATCGGTTTTAACTGCCTGCTTTGACTTTCAGTAGAGTAAACAAGTAGATTTTGCATCTGTAGTGATGCAATTCCAGATTACTTTGTACGCTTAGTTTGTGTGACATCAAATATGAATCTATACTTATTGTAGTTTTCCCAAAAACACAAATGAAAATGGCATAGTGAATAATCTATATCTAGATCTAGAAATGTAAAACTGAAAACTCGTCTGTGTTTCATTTAATTAGGCTACAAAGATATCTCTATGCGATCTGCCTCATTTCTGTTGTGTTTTTGATTAAGGTTTTTTCCAGGAGATAGCAATCAAGCATGGATTTGATCTTTTAAAGTGCAGACACTTTCATTCAGTTTGCATCATCCCAGCAATGTGCTATATATTTGCATTGAAAAAATAGGCTTGGTTAGTCTTTTTATGCAGCAGAAAAGAGTCATTTTCATTTTAGATTAATGAACACAACCTGGACATCAACTGAAAAGGCCCAAGGTAAGCTTTCCCTGAAAATAGCTGCAGTTGTCATAGTGATGTAGAAATATAGTATTTTTTATACTAACTGTCTCTAATCTCTTGAGTTTGGCATTAAATCAATTCTAAATGCACCCTGCTGCTCTCTGTATTGGCCAATGCTCATATGGATAATGCAGAGATATAAAAAAAAAAGAAGAAAATGACAAAGGCCAACTATGAAAAAAAAACCCCAAAAAACAAAAGTGTTTTTGCATTTAACCAGGCTGCTGCTTCAAGTAAATGTAGCTCTCTGTGGGACCAGTGCGCTAATGTGCTGCAGTGCACTGTGCTGGTGACTCATAACTGCTTTATTTATGCCAAAATGCCAAAACTGACCTGATGCCAGCAGACGGAGGCAGAAAACATATTTCATGTGAGGAGCTACGTGAAACTCATGGCCTGGTTTTGTAAATCTAGATACATCAAAGAGTTCTGCTTGGATGTATGTGATCCTCTGGAACCACTTATTTCGTAAAAACCAAGACTTAAAGCATTATTATGTATGTTATTCACTGATGTTTATCAGTTATGCTTTTATTCTAGCTGCACCTTGCATCCACATGTTCTTCTAAACCTCCACTGTGGCACGAGTAAATAAATAATAATGCAGTAGAGCTAGCCACAGAGTGAAAAACGAGCATCTGTCTGCTTTTGCATAGTGCATGTGTCCGCGATTGTCAGCGCGGTTGTGCAAACGGACAGCGAACCAGATGGGTGCAAAGTTGCTGAAAGACACAGGCATATTAAGCTGCAGGGGTAAAAAACAGGCCAGAGAGTTTGGGGATAGTTGTGAGGAGTGTGTGGAGCGTACTTTAAATCTATAATGTATAAGCACTTATTTGTGGCAGAGACAACATGAGCTGATTAGCGTATCCAACACGGGCTTTAGCACACAGGCCAGAATCCTTATTAGTTTATATCATAAAAAAAATGATTTTTTGAAACTAAAACCCATCTTTAAAAAAAAAAAGGAGGCAATATTATGCTGTTGTTACCTTATCAATGAGGACTTTTGTCTCAATAAAAATGACAAACATTATAAAAAAATGGAATAAACAATTGTGGAGGGATTGG
>CAAE01013767.1:162917-175349 GCA_000180735.1 Tetraodon nigroviridis
ATGACATTCCCTTCAGTTTAAAATACCTACAACAACCCAGTAACAGCAGGATTTATAACGGAAAACCTGCAATTCCAACAGTTTAAACTGCCCCCAGGAGTTGTTTTTCCAGGGTACCACCTGCATTTATCCACTATTATCTATGCAAAACCAGATATCCAAATTTGCTCTGTGTAACAAGACGTTAGAAAGTTTAAAGGGTTATTCGTAAAAGGATGTTGTTTGTATGGAGTACTGAATTGATTACCCAGGAGATGGGCACTAAATTGCTTAGTTGTAGCTGTTAGTTCTGCTTTTTTGTTTTTACCGATCTTGGCGAGCGGACAGACAGAGGCCGCAAATGATAGCACTCAGAAGCTGTTTTCAGACATGATCTATAACTGGTCAATCTCTTTGCATATTGATACATGGAACTTGGACAACTACTGGTGATTCCCAGACTGTTTCAGTGATTTATTTGTATTTATATTTACTATTCCTTCCTGGCCGATCACTGCTTACTGCTCAGCTTTTCAACATTTTTATCTCAAGTAATGTCAGGATCATGTTTATTTTATGCTGCTCACAAATAGCTCTGCCAGAGTGTTCTGTGTTTTTTTTTGTTCTTGTTTGGTTTTGGTTTTTTTTTTTGTTACATTTTTCGGTCAACATATTATCATAAAAAGGAAACTTTTAAAAATTACAAAAATGCCACCTATATTTTAACTTTTTTATGTCATTTTCTTTTGTGTCCTATTTTATTCAGTCTTGTCCATTCTCTCTTATTCTTTTTTTTTCTCATTCTCATCTCTTTTCTTCTTTCTTTTTTTCCTCTCTGGGAAGGATTAGGACAGAGTCCTTTTCATCCTGCTGTAATCCTACACTGGCAACCCAAGTCCGGCAAAAATAAACACCCTCTCTCTCTCTCTCGCTCTCTCTCTCTCTCTCTCTCTCTCTCTCTCTCTCTCTGTGTGTGTGTCTCTCTTTCTCTCTCTCACACACACACCGACACACACATTTTGCTCTATGTTCACATACGGTATGATCATTTGGCTACATAATTGCAGTGTGTTCTAAGATTGGTCGATGATGAGACACAGGGAAATGTTTCAGTCAATTTTCTGCTCTGGTTGTTTCTTTTCTCAAAAAGAGAGAAAAATAAGAAATGAATGAGAGGGAAAGAGACATAAACAGTTTGAGCTACCTCCTAGTGTGTTTCTGTCATCCCCCTCCAGGGGGGCCTTGCTGGGACTCTGTCAGCTGAGCTCGCCCCCCTGCTGAGATCTACAATGGCAGATTGGCAACCCTAATGCACCAGCTTGCTTTATCTGTCTGAATTAAAACCCAATTGGTGGTGGGTTATGGGAATTTTTTGGGGCTCTGAGAGAGCCGTCATGATTCATTCATTTTTCAGAATTATGCATGGGGGCACATTTTGGAGAGGGGGGTAATAGAAGCAAACCTTGAGGGGTATCAGTCAGAGCATTAAACACTAAACTACTACAACTGGGTGAAGAGCTGTTGTTAGTCCTTTTTTTGAAGAAGGATGTGTTTGTTTTCTAAAGGATGGGCTATGTGTGTGTATGTGTTTGTGTGTATTTCTGCAGGAAGTGTTTGTATGGCAACCAGGATGTGCAGAAAATACTTTCAGATGCACAGATGCCATCGATTTTTTCATGCTTTTACACGATGATTCAGAACAGTATCATCACAAAGGGGGCCAGGAGAAAAGATAGCGCCCCGGGAAAGTTGCTGCAAAATGGACTCAGCTGTCAACTAACTGAGCTGTCCATCAGATTCTGCGACATTGAAACAGAGGACCCCAGTCGCATATAAAATGGAGGAGTGTGACGGACAAGGCTGCTCATTACATAACCAGTCTGTGTCCTCTCTGTGGGGAGGGTAAAGTAGTAATGTCAAAATAGGGCAGGGCGTAAAGGGGAATTTTAGGACAAAAGACTGTTCAGAGTTGAACCCAAGCTGCTTTATTTTTGAGTCGATGGTGTATAAAATGTTGAGCCATTGGTGAGAAAAAAATTGAAAGAATAAATTCAAAATGTAAAGTAGATGATAACTGAAAGATTAAAACATCAGGTATGAGGTTGCAGCGACAGACTGACACAAAAGATCCTCTGGCCAAATCCTCTGTCGCATACTAAAGTACTCACGTTCCATTCTGCCATCGCTAGTATTTTAGGAAGTGACAGGTGAGAGGGAGATTGCCTACAGTTATGGTAAGGAGCTTGTCAGGTGGGATAAAGAGTTGTGTGTGTGTATCTTATCTTATCTGACATCATTCTTGTGGATTGCCACTCAGATATGTTAGTTGTATATGAGGTTATTTTACTAATTACCCTCATACTTTAAATGCTAGGAGGTATCCTATCCTCAAAGCTCCCTAAGGAGAGTGTGAGGCAGTAGACTCCTCGGGTGGTGCTCAAATGTTCAGCACAATGGGAGAGCCTCCATCAGTCCAAATGTTAGTTTTGTTTGCGTAATTCTACATTTTTCCTAAAACACAATCACCCCGCATCACGCTGAAACAACAATCGAATTTTAAAACAAATCTGTGAATCCAGACCACATGATGTTGAGAATCCTAAACATCACCGGGCCTGTTATTTGTGTTTCCAAACAGACTCAATGGGCCAGGTAAATTCCTCACCCCTGGGCTCGCCCACATCCCACCGTGGAATGCACCCCTCTCTTCTAAGCCCGACCTCCATGGGACCGTCCGGCTCGCTCCACTCTCCCATCAGCACGCTGAGTTCACCCATGAACGGCCTGGCATCGCCCTTTTCTGTCATCAGCTCGCCAATGGGCCCCCCACTCCATGAACTCACCTGGGATGGGTTACGGCGCCAGCGTTAGCCCTCAGGTGAGGCTTCAGACAAAAACACAAACATTTCTTGCAACAGCAAATTCTGGCTTCAACGAATACACACTTGAGGCACGTGTTGTGGCCAATGTTTGGCTTCCGTGACTGTGAGCTGTTAAGTTAATATTAGTTTATGAGGTCTCTTCTAAGGTGATAAGATATTTCAACCTCAAATTGTTGCCACTACAATAAGATATTGTTGCCAAGAGGTAATACAATGAAGAACCTTTATATTTTCACACTTGATGCTTTTATTGCTTGAACAAACATAATTTAAGGAGAGTACTCACATTTGTTTTGGTAAAAAAGCTATTTAGTTTCCTCTGTTATACAATATGACTTCTGCTTTTTATGTCATATGTTACAGAATTACAGCTAGTGGTATCACTCTTTATTTAAATTTTGGTCAGAGAGAGTATTTTTCTTGAACTGTTCCACTAAGTTGGGAAGGAAACTAGAAAGTGGGCTGTGGTCGTAGTAGTTTTCAGGCTGAGCTACGCCTAATAGCTGCCGATTTTATTAGATCCAGAAATGTCTATATTTGCCAGGCTAGATTAAAGGGGTCAGGGAGCTTTGCTCTGTTTTCTGTCCTAAATCCACACAGAAATGCAGCTGTCCTATAATTAACCAGTCAGTCAGTGGTGTATTTTGTTTAACAAACTGCCATGTTTAAGATATGCAAATGACAGTGCTTACACCACACGTACACACACAGAGAATTCCTAAGCCAGGCCGCAGCAGACAGAAGGCCTCGGGGTGACCCCGTACAGCAGCTAATCAAGGCTTGTTCAGCTGAGATCCAACATGTCATCCGCTCTGTCGCGCTCTCCCGTCTGTGTGAATAGCGACACTCTTGCTTTCCATATCTTCATTTCCTTGTGTCTTTTCCACCATCTCCATTTTCTGTCTGCTTTTGTTCCATCAATAAGCCTCAATTTCAGTGGTGTAGATTTTTACACACACACACACAAGAAGACACACACAATTAAGACATCAAAGCCTACTGTGGCCCACTTTCCAGAGGGAGCCATATCTAAAATTGAAATTGTTTCCTCCCCAAAATGCAGCCGCTGCCCATTTGTGTTTGTGTTAAAGCACGTTGGCATCGCGACGCTGTTTGGGATGGACTCGGCTCACTGTTGTTGGGTTTATCGCAGAAGTGTCCCAAGTGTATTGGCGTTAAGAATGGATTAAGGACAGCTTCAGAAAGCGGCTAGTGTCTTTATTGCTAGAAAGCCCCCGACCCTCCTCCCCATTCTCTTCCTTTTGATTCTACCCTGCCTTATAATTCCAGCTCCTTTATCTGTGCTGCTGTCTCTGTTCCACAGTGGCACTCCTTGTATGCAGGTTGGTTGTTTAAGTAGCAAGCGCCCGTCACGGTCTGTCGCATTTTAAGGAATCAGTTTATTTATTTCTTCTGTTTCTTAGCTCCCTCATCAGCAGATGTTAAAAGCTAAAGTGAAACAACTGTTACGGCTGTAATTTTAAATCGACATGTACATAAAATACACCTACACAGATTCTTAAAAAAAAACAAAAAAAAACTTTTGCATTTTTCCCAGTGTCAGACATTATACAAAATATTTGTAGAGTTTTTTATTTCAATGTATATTTACTTAGATTCTCTTTATAAGATTAGTTCATCATGCTTCCTGACTGTAGTATTGTTTTCACCTTCGAATGTTTCATGTTTTCGTTGCAATTCCTGCATTTCATGCTTTTTCCTTTATTTTTGGTTTCCTAAAAATCCCACCAGTAGTTTTGCATGTTTTAAAAATGGAACTGTCACCACCACCCCCAATCAAACCTAAAAAACAAAAATCAGGCCATATATATCAGTAATAAAAACTGTGTATGTGCACACTGCAAACAACAATTAAACAGCAGTCCCACATCTACACAGCTTAGCATCTACCTGCAGCTTGGATTTGAGGATTTCAGCCAATACCCACAAAGTTTTGCATAACTGACACCCTGGAGAGCATCTGACTGTTTTGGCGGGGTGGCGACCAGCAGTTTAGTGAGGTTAAAGATGGTGGCGGAGCTGCGTAGTTACAGGGCACAGCGCTTCTAATTAGACGTGATTTGAGTCAGACAGTGTGCACCACTTGCTCGGCTGTTTCCACGAGCAGTCAGCTGGAACAAGGTCACAGCTTCTGCTCACACGCTGACTTACTTGAACACCTCAGAGCTTCTGCCAACTGCAGACACACCTTAAAACACAGTTTGTATATGATGCAAAAGATCATGATTTTTTTTTTATTTTTTTTTTTTTTTAAACTTTGAAAAACTTGTAAAAGCAACTTTAAAAGCAGACAAACAACTGACAAAGTGATTTAACAAAAACAGGCTAAACAAAATTCCCCTGTGTCGAATCAGACATCTCTGAGAAACAAAACCACATGTGAGGAGACGGAGTCCTTTATCATCAGCCAATTCTTCTATCATAATTAAAAACCCTTTCTTCTGTCCTCAGCACTATTTTACTGTCGTCGCGTGTTATTCAAGGACATACTTCTGTCCTTTTTTCTTCCCCCTCCCCTTCATAGATCATAATGTAGACATTAAAGATCAAAAAAGTATCTTTAAAAAGGGCCACACACACTGTTATCAAACACAGTTGTGTCACATTTGTGGCCAAGTGAAAAAGCAGACTTTCATTGAGGCTGGACTGGTTTTATTTTTTTCTTTTTCCTGCAGCTGTGTGGGAGGTTACCTCCTTAGGTATCTGGTCATGGGATGATGACAGACAGCCATGCCCTTTATCAGTGTGTGTGTGGAGGGAAGCAGGAGGGGGGGGGGGGGGTGCTACATAATAAGTACAGAAATCTACTACGTTCTACTACGAAGTGAGGACATTTTGGGACATGAGGACAAAGCCCCTTTGAGGGTTAAGATGTAGATTTATGGGTTTGAATTTCTCCCTTAAACCTAAAACAACAAAAGTCCTTCACAGTTTGCTTTGGCTTTTAGGTGAATGTAATTGTTTGTAGAGGAAAACACACAAAAAAGGTGTGAATGTTTTACAAGAAATGGAACACGGGCATAATCAGATAGAATTAGGCTGTGGGGTGATGTCATGTGCCAGTTTTTGGGCCCAGGGTATAGGCGTGGCACACCAGGAAACTGGTGCATAACACTAAGGAGAAGCAGAGAGATGTGGCTTGGCTGAAAATGAGCAGAGTGGACCATAGTTCCATTCTATGAGTGGAAGCAATAACGGTCCATTCCGCTGCTGTGGTCTTTGATGGAGCCTGCTGTAGTTACTCTGCATGACATCATGGCTGCATGACTCTAATGGCTACACAAAGGGGCTGTGTGTAAGGTCCCGCGAGGGCAGTTACGGCCCTCTAATGTCAATCAAGCTTTAAATGGATGGGGGAAACAAGAGGTTTTTTGGAGCCAGAGGAGTCTACAGGTAGCAATTAGAAGCTGTTTAGAGACATTTTTTTCCCCCTCTGCTCTAGTAGTTCAGGAAAGTGTACTTAATGTTTAGAATTAATTTACCTGTGCTTCACTAGAACCTCAAGACAGTCTTCTGTTTCCCTGAAAAAGCTGAATTACTCAAGGAGATGGTGCATTTCTTGTCCCTTAACAGTTTCAGCACAAGGGTTTTCCCATGTCAACCTGCTGCTCTCTCTTCCTCGAAAAGCCTTTTTTGGTAAGCATATAGCAAGTTGGAATTTCTATAAGCGATCTAAGTTTAAAAATTAATAAATAAATGCCTTTTTCACAGGAAGGCAAGTTGAAAAGTGGCTAACTCACACATGCTACCAATGGGTTTGTTTTAGGACCTCAACCACTGTTCCAAAAAGCCGCTAATATAATGTGTAAAACAATAGTCTTGTGTGTGTTCTGACTTGTGTGGGGGCCACACAGGAGATAAGAAACTCCAACATTCGGTTTAGGTTTCACAGAGCGGCCTCGTAATGCTGGCCTGAAAGGTTGCGGTTCAAAATGCCTCTGGTGGTGTGATCTTACAGCAACTCAACACTGTCTGTGGACAGACATGTACGCTGGGCATGTCTGTGTGGCACACCAACATTTAATTTAGGGAGAAAGAAGCAATTGATATAAGAGAGGAGACAACATCGTCCATCATCTATTGTTAAAATGGTTAAACTGAAACAGATGCGTGTGAATGTGTGTGTGTCATGTGTTTTTTGGGAGGTTTTTTTGTTTTGCTTTTTTTTTTTTTTTTTTTCATGCCATTATTGCAGCAGCAGCCATGCATTATAAATCCTGTGGTGTTGAGCTTTGACCATCATGAAAATAAGAGCTGTGACACATGAATGACAACGTAAAAAGTAGTAGATTTTAGTGGTTGTTGGAAAAGTGATTTGCGGTTGCTGCAAGTGCCGAACGATGAAAGACACATTTGTTGATGTTAACAGATCTACTCAAGAATGAATCACCTGATGCGTTTTTCTGATACGACGCTTGGTGAAAATGTTCAATGATCGCCAGTCATTTTAATGGATAATATATAATAGATACTTTTTTCCTTTTTAGGTTCCTGCATTCCATTTAAAGTTGTAAATATAAATAGGCACATTTGAGTTTTAGAAATGGTGATTTCCTTATGTGACAACTGCATGTCACAAGTTGCATTTTAGTTTTGGTCTAGTTCATGTGCACTCAAGCTCTTGGGGTTTTAACGGGCGTCTACTGTAAACATAGCATTACAGTGACTGGCAGGTAACGATGGATGTTTACTTTTGCACAGAGCGTTCCCTGCCCCCGACCAGGGAAGAGTGATTCTAGGGTTATAATGGCTTCCAGTAGCAGACAGAGGATTTACCAAAGGGCCAACCACACTTCTTCCGAAAGCAGTCTCCAAGCTCACCACCATTAAATAACTGCAACACTGAGTTAACTCCGTCCTCTGCCATAAGTCTGTAATGCCACTAAAAGTCTAAATATCTTTTTTCTTTTTCTTTTTTTTTTTCCACAGCAGGATCTAAGCACACATACACACACTCGCTTGCAGACTGTGCCAGTAGTGCTTGTGATGATCCATTTTTTCAGTTGTAGCACAGCAGGGAGTAAGTGTTGGAAACCGCTGAGCTGTCTACAATGATGTCTGTTTTTGCTAAATTCAGTCTGCTGGGCTGGAGGAAAGAGAGTGTTTTGAGCCCACTGACAATGATAATGAGTCTGTTTTACAATAAAACATTGCTTGAAATAGCTTCTTATTTTAACAACAGAATGATTTAGGTGATTTATGCATTCACTTTCTGATCAGCATTATTTACGACACAGAGGGAACATGAATCTGGGATGTTGCTTTAATTCAGAATGGGAGTGTTAAATGAACTAAATAAAATATTGTTAGTGCACTTGGTTTAAACAAGGTTGATGAATCTGATCATGTGAAATAAGCCTTTTTTGTTTGACTCTGCCTTTTAAAATTGGCACAAAACTGCTGTTGTTCAGGGACTAATCTTGCAATTTTAAATACTTGCAGTGCAGAATCCTTTAATCCAGTCAATACAAAAGCAGTGTCAGGACTGGAACCTGAAGGGAATGAACTGCACAACTACCTCAGTATTTTTTACTTTAGTATTTCTTTTCTTTGACATAGTGAAGCTAACATGAGAAGCGAATGAAGCTGTTTCTTCTTAAGCATCAAATAAAAGAGTATTCTTCACCATTAACATTTACGGTCACTCTTAACATTTCTGTGACTATATAAAGGGCTACACAGAGATATCAAGCTGTCATTAGCATGTTTTAGTTTAAAATCAGTGGTGCAGCATAATATAGCACCATCAGGTAAATATACAATAAACGCGTTGAGAAAATTCCATGGATCTCTTTCAGACACATGTCAACACTTACAGCTACAGCTCGTTCTTCCTTCCCGTTTCCTTAACCTGCAGCTGACTTTATATTTCCATGATTACAACAGGACCTTCGGATGACCCCTTATTTCAAACTTTCAGTGGTGCCAAAATTGATCCCCAAAGGAGATTTGTTGCAAATATAGCCTAAAGGGCCGCAGAGGGACTGACCCTTCAGCAGCACCCCTCTGTGAAACCCGATGCCCATCTTCAGATGATGCGTGTCCGTGGATGATAAGGCTCACACACGCTCAGAGTGAGAAGAATGGTCGTACTCAATGCCTCCCATACAAGCACTTAGATAGGTTTGCTTTGAGAAGGAAGTGGCTGTCACGAGGTGTCAGAGGTGAAAGGTGAAACCTCGAGGTTATCGTTGGGTTACATCATGACCTGATCTCTGTCCTCACCTTTTGGGAGGCAGCTGGTTAGGTGTTGTCTCCTGTCAACGCAACATTTGTGTCTCTTCCACAGATTTTTTTTTCTTTTTTTTTTAACTTTAATGAGATTTTAAGCATCATGTTGAAATGAAAAACCAAGTTGAAGCTTCAGAAATAAACTGTGTGTTCTGTTACTGGCCATTTTGGGCAGCTCCAAGATGGAAAACTTTACAGAGAATTATTTAAGGGTGTTTTTAAAGCTCTGGGAAGAGTAGGTGTTGGGAAAGGTGCCCTTGAACTGAAAAGCAATTCAAGTTCCACATGAGGTTTGTGAATTGTAGAGTGGCACACAAGGATTTGATGTCTCCTTTTGAAGTGTCTTTATGAGCAAAGTCTTTGCTCCGACTCTGAATCGAGCTAAGCCCGTCTTAAGTGGAGGCCTCCACTGTCTCCACTTTTCTCTCCTTTTCTCTTTCCTTCACACTTGGGACGACTCCTTTCTTCTTCTCTCACCACCATGTGTGCTGTCACAGCATACTAATAGTTTACAGAACCTGCTTGGCTTAGAGAATGATCATTTCTGCACAACTTCCATTTAAAAAAAAAACGACCACATTATACAATAGTGCATGTTTACAGAACGTTTAATGTGATCCCATCGTGTTTATACTTCACATATTGATACGATTATTTTATGTATGTTTCCAATGCAATTAAATGGGACAAGCAAGCTCAACTTACTCTTTTAAATCCTATTAAAAATTCATAGTCTTTTTTTGCCTCTTCTTGTTCTCATGTTAATATTTTACAGTATTATACTGCAGCCAGTGTGTTGCACAAGACACATCATCACATCTATCAATTCTG
The DNA here is from genome assembly GCA_000180735.1 of Tetraodon nigroviridis. Classification (NCBI taxonomy): domain Eukaryota; kingdom Metazoa; phylum Chordata; class Actinopteri; order Tetraodontiformes; family Tetraodontidae; genus Tetraodon; species Tetraodon nigroviridis. Next base: position 172,862 of record CAAE01013767.1, read on the forward strand.
TGTAGAATCTGACACCCTTAAGCAGACAGAGACCCCCCTTCCCCCCCCCCCTCTCTCCAGTGATGTACCAAATGAATGTCCTCCACAGCGTGTTATGTAACACCTGCAGCACATTAAACAGTGTTATTCAACCGGAGCATTTTGAGATCTCGTTGTATGTTCCACTGCGGGGAACATTGCATCCTACATCTCCGTTCCTTGATGTTGAACTGTGTTCATTTATTTCACTTTGACGATAAAAATCTGAAGCAAAAGGAGACACAGTATGTTAAGAGGGGGAATGTCAAGGGGTTTCCCGAGATGATTTGACCATCCACACTGCTGGCTTACCTCCCAGTGAAGGGTCACATGTATGTGCTGTCGGGGAGGGTGCAGATATTCTATTTCCAGAACCAGTCCAGAGCCACTTTAATCCCCCCACCTTGCTTTCATCGCCGTGGGCAAAAGTGAAGAAAACGCTACCCCACCAGCCTGCCCACCATTCTGTGGGGAACAGTGTTACTGAGATAGAGTTGCAGGTTTACTAGAAATAGATTGCGAGTAGAGTAGTTCTTCCCCCCACCCTGTCAGACAGACAGACAGACAGACAGAGGCAATATCAGCAGGAGTGACAGCTCTGTTAGTGCCGCGCTGCAGGGAAAAAGGCGACACTCTGGTGTTTACCTCAGGTAAGACCACGTGTCATCCGCAATTCTGTTCGTTTGAGGCGATTATGCACAAGAGTGGGCATGTGCACGTATCGCTTCTTCCAAAACCAATGATGCAGCTGCAGTAATGATTGGTACCTATAGGAGACCGTAACCTCAGTATCAACGGGTTCTCGCCAACATCCTGGCCATGGAAATATTTATTTATGTGTTCTTATGTGAATTCTCAGTAGCCATGTTGTGGGGTGTATGGCATGATGTCATGTGACTTGTCATGTGGCGTCTGTTTGTGGTGTATTTTTTTAGATGCTATTTTGAGGTTTGGTGTCAGTCTGTCAGTTTTGAAGCAACTATTCAATCCTCGTGGATCGGCCCGAGCTCGTGTGCTTCAGGGTAGTTTAAATGATAGCGTGTGGATTTTCACACGTAACAATACACACTGATTTGCGTCCCTTGAAAGTTTAGAAAAGTGGAGAAGGCTGTACCTGTGAAACCAAGAGAAAATGTTAATGAACAGTTAATGTCATATTGAGCCAGTGTTGGTTTAGCAAAGACCGTTTGAAGCAGGAAGTGACTGAATCATTAGATCACATGTATCACTGCCCTCAAGTCCATCTGTCAGGATACATATCAAAAGGGTCTGTACAGTCTGCAGATCGACACTGTAGAGTTATATTATAGGGTTGTGATTTATACATGTGGGTGTATGTCAGCTTGTGCCAACATCTGCTGCAACACTTCATGAATAAAGCCTTAGCTTTCATTATACTCTCTCTTTATACATTACATTAGGTAACCACTTACATTCCATCTATGCAAGCTAAAAAAAGTAGTGATTAATTACATTTTATAGTTATTCAAACTGAAAGGTAAAAAAACTGAGAATAAATTCATGATGTTCTTTGAGTTAGTGTTTTTTTGTTGTTATTGTTGTTTCAGCACATTACCACAGTGTGCTCTTTCCTATTGACACAACATATTTTTATTTATATGTTCATAAATAAAAAAAAAACAAAACCATTTAAATATTAGCAGTTCATACTGTTGCTACAAGGTGTTTTAAACCAGATAAATAAACTACATGTTGATGTTTGGAGTTACATATTGACTTCTGTGCATCGTCTGTGGCAGCTTGGTTGCTCCTCCATATGCATTTGTACTTCGTCAAAGCTTTGTGCAGACAGTTTAGCCTGTTGCGAGCTGTAAATCCCATCATTATAAAATTGCAAAGCCCCATGTGCCTCGCCTAAGTCCTGGTATATATGGCTGCATTCACCGCTGAGGCTCCAACTCTATTTTTGCCGCTCTGTGTGCTGAAAGCATTACCCGTTTCTCCTTTTGTGTAACATAAGTGTTAGCCTAGACAAACAGAGCAGAACTTGTTTGTCCAATTATTTTCTTGAGAGAAGAAAAGCGCTAATGTCAGCTACCTCTTTTCCATCCAGTATAATTACTGTTGATCAGTTTATCCATTTTTAAAATGTATCTGACTAGAAGCAGTGTGGTAGGTTATTATACTCTTTATACTTTTTTTTTTTAGAAGAAGAAAAAAAGTTCCTTTGAGACTTACTAAGAAAAAATATTTCCACTGAGGGTGGGAGCAGAAATTGAAGTCAGACTCAAAGCAGCAGTTGCACTGCTACTTAAACAAATAGTGCCTCTTGATTTTTCTGTGTTTTTTTCAATTTTTGCATTGAATATTCAATTATTGCATTCAATATTGCATTTTTTTGCAGCGGTAGAGCAGGACATTCAGCAGGGGCTTGTTAAAAGCATGAATTTAAAAGTTCCTTGGGCATCCTGGGATCCTGTTGTGCCTGGTGTAGATTAAGAGCAAGGGA
>CAAE01013768.1:0-43032 GCA_000180735.1 Tetraodon nigroviridis
ATTATTATTATTATTATTATTGTGAAAAAAAACACAATTTTTAATGCCGATCTTATCATTTTATTTTGTTTTTATCTGCTGCACCTTTAGATTGGGCCGTGAAAATATTGTCAGACGTTAAACCGGTCCGTGGGACAGAAAAGGTTGGGGACCACTGCCCAATTAAATTGTAGTATTTAAAAAAAAAAAAAAACTTAAAAAGATAAATTCACACTTTTGCGCTCTGTACTAAGAGACCACTAGTTACCACCGCGTGCTGTATTTATGTAGAGAAACCCTATTTAACAACTTTGAACCTGAAACACAAGTACTTGTGAACTTTTTCTCTCAGGTTGTGGCTGTAGCTGCTCGTAAATTAGAGGATGCACAGGACTTTGCCCAGAAGCACAACATCCTGCGAGCGTATGGCAGTTATGAGGAGCTGGCGAGAGATCCAGACATAGGTGAGATCACGTGACAGTGGTTTATATCAACTACAACCAAGTAATCCAAGCCCTGGAGTCTAGTCCGACTCTGTGTTCCTTAGATGCGTAGAAATAGCTCCGCTGTTCTCCGTATTTGTGCAGATGTGGTGTACATTGGCGTTATCCACCCTTACCACCTGAGCACCAGTCGGCTCTTCACCGATGCCAAGAAAAACGTCCTCTGTGAGAAGCCACTAGCTATGAACGCCAAGGAGGCGCGGGAGATCCTGGACTCTGCGAAAAGAAACAACGTCTTCCTCATGGAGGTAGGGCTGGTCTTACCAAACACATTCAAATTTGAATAAATTAGAAATACAGGTAGGATGTACTTAGTAAAAACGCCCATCCTTCCCACCTTTCAAAGGCTGTTTGGTCCAGATTCTTCCCCGCATCAGGGGAGATAAGACGACTGCTGGCCCAGGGGGAAGTGGGTGAGGTGAAGCTGGTGAGGGCAGAGTTTTGTGTTTTAGCGGGTAATGTCAGGAGGTCGGTAGATAAGACCCTGGGTGGAGGAGCGACCCTGGATCTTGGCATCTACTGCCTGCAGTTTATGTGCATGGTGTTTCATGGAGAGAAGCCAGAGAGCATCCAGGCTATGGGGACCCAATATGAGTCAGGTAATAAATAAAAAAAAACAAAACAAAACAAAAACCACTTTATCTTGCAGAGGTGTCACGTGGAGCTCTGTGCTGCTTTTGCCCCCCAACAGGAGCTGACAAACTCGTGGTCGTCACTCTGAAGTTCTCCAACAGCAGGATGGCCGTGCTTACGTGGTCTTCAGCTTTACAACTGCGCAATGAAGCCATCATCGTGGGTACGAAAGGCACCATCAGGGTGGGTCATTGCATTATCTCACAATCGGACGAGTTGTAGCTAGTATGCTAACAGGAATTGACCTCACTTTGTGTATCTTTTTTTTTTTTTAAGTTGTGCTTTTTTTAAAATAATAATAATAATAATAAAAATAAAAAACAGATTCCAGAACACATGTGGTGCCCAACAGCTTTGGAGGTGAATGGCAAGGAGACCAAATACCCTCTGCCAGAACCGTATCTACCTCTCAACTACGTGAACAGCACAGGGATGCGTTATGAAGCGGAAGAGGTCCGACAGTGTTTGCTCAAAGGTACTCGTCACTTCCGGGTATGGATGTTGTTGTTGTACATAAACTCTCCACGAGGTGGCGTCAAAAACACCCGAAGCGCCCCAAGTAGACGTCGCTGAGAAAGCTATGGGGGGTTCGTCGTGTCCTAACTTATGGCTCCCCCTTCCCTTCCCCTTCAGGGCTGAAGGAGAGTTCAACCATGTCCCATGCGGACTCTTTGCTGCTGGCGGAGTGGAGGATGAAATCCGGAGGCAGGTGGGGGTGGCGTACAGCCAGGACAGTCAGTAAACGAAGGAACGCCACCCACGTCGATGAAAACCTCTCACAATTTTGCACAACTTAGATTGTTAATTAGCACTATTAAATTTAATGCCATTTTCAGTATTGACTTAGTCTTTATCACCTAGAATGTCCAATTTGAATTCAGCCTCCCTTTGAAAGAGCTTGAATACATGTAGACTGAGCACCAAATATTGAAGATTGAAAAAAAGAAATAAAAGCATTGACACACACAGCATAAGTGCTCATCTTTAATGGTGCAAATCCAGCCGTACAGTACATTTCAGCACACCAGTTAAAGTTTCGAACACTCTTTTATATGATGTTAGGACTTACACTTTTGTAACAATCCAAGCTTGTTATACAGGAGAAGCCAACTACAGTCAATCACTAACAGGAGAAAAACCAGACTTCATCTTTTCTGAGAACCACCCTCAAAGTGCTTCTTCTTCTTCTTCTTCTTCTTCTTCTTCGCTGTCGTGAGCCAACCTGAGCCGGCTGAGACGAGATCCAAATAACCACCCACGAACTAGGGCGTAGACATCCGAAACTAACCTTTCTCTACGGTCAGACAAAATAGAAGTAGTATTGGATGTCCCAGAGACGAAGACGACGACGACGACGGAAAAAAACGTTACCGCTCACAAAAAAGGTCAAGTTTAGCGCTGAATGTAACAGGTGATCAGGAGTGCAGCAGTGGGACGGGGCGGATCACGACGGAAGCTGGCGCGAGAGGACACGTTACACACGGCACTACGGAGGGAGGAGCGGAGGAGCGGAGGAGCAACGGCTGGGCCCCGGAGGAGGATGTTTCAGCGTGGTTTGTTCGTCGTTTCAGCAGGAGTGTTGCTGGTAAACCTTTTATTTGGGGGGGGGGGGGATCAAAAGTGAAGGTGCTCTGGCAGGGACAGCCTGCTCCACCGCCCGTCTTTGATTACAATGAGCGGTTCGGAATTTGAGTGGAGAAACACGGCTGGTTCTGCTGGGGGGCTAAAAATCGAAGGCCCCTGCGCGACTGGGAAAGCCGAGAAAAAAAAAAAAAAGCAAAGTGGGGGAACCGTGGGTCTGGGTGAGAACCGTGAGCCTGTCTGGGACTGTGGAGTGGAGACCTGGGAAAGGGGGAAAAAAAAAAAAAAAAGGTAGAATAAAGATGGAGAGGGAGGAATTCAGCCCTTTTTGGCTGTTCAGGCCACCAGAACCACGCGCATGGTGTTGGTGTAACCGGAGCCGGGGCGCCAGCCGGTCAGGATGATGACCACGTCGCCCTCCTTGAAGAAGCCCCTGGCCTTGCCTGGAAAAGACAGCAGAGAGGTTTTGGGAATGCGGGATTTAAACAGGATTGTCGGACAGCTGCGCCGGAAGACACCCACCCATCTCCATAGCGAAGTTGACCCGCATGTCGACGTCCTCCGCCCACACGTCGTTGGGGGGGTTTGTGTACAGGACAGGAAAGATGCCGCGGTACAGGTGGGCCTGGCGCGCCGTCTGAGCGTTACGGGTGACGGCCAGGATGGGAGCGCGGGGCCTGTACCTGGAGATCAGGTGTGCGGACCTGGAGGGGCGTGGAAAACGAGTTAGTGTAAAAGAAGAACAGAACAAGCTCACGTTTTCATCCTGAATGGCCGAGAGGCAACAAGACAGCTGAAACAATACTAATGATCTATTCAGGCGTGCAGCAGAGGTCAGTTCAATTGTAAAATTAAACTTCATGCTTAACATAACGCAGGCAGGAACCCTTATTTTAGTGATTATTCCTGAACAATACATGTAGCAAAATTATTTAGCCAAAAACAAAGAGCAAACAAATTGGCAAAAGTAGTTCATATAAATTAAACCTCAAATTTTTCACATACTGATGTATCCGTATTGATTTTTCCAAAGCTTAAAAATCAATGAATTAAAAATAAAAACGAAAAACAAGTTGTTTGTGGCGTTGACCTGAGCCGAAGTCCAATCCAATTAGAAGTCCAATCACCTCAAATCAGTCGGTACACAATCAAAAACACCGACAGTAAACCGATGTCCTCTTCCAGACTCCAGCGAGTCGTGTTAACGAAATCAGAAATCAGCGTCACACAAAATCCTAAACCTTTTGTCCAATGTGAATCTTTGTTATTGCTAATGAAGTCTGGAAACAGGACTTTGATACAAGACCAATAAATTGCATTTATTATTCCATTTCCATCTCCAAAAACCCTCTGAAACACACTCGATACACACACACACACACACATAAATCAGAAGGGGAGGGGTTTGTTAGAGCACATAGGTTGGTAGAGGGAGAATCGGGAGTTTGCCTTACCTCCTGCACTGGCTTTTGGTTTCTCTTTCTTACCTGCCAGTCTTGGTGAGGACAACGAGGGCGCTAGCGCAGCATTTGAAGGACGCTTCGACGGCACCGACGGCTACCGCCTCCGAAGGGTCTCTGGTCAGTTGGGAGTGCCTCCTCAGCTCTTCGAACAGCTGCCTGTGGAAGGTAGCCGCCTCGGCCTCTCGCGCTATCTGAGTCCAGAGTGACCACGGAGGGGGGAAGTCAACAGGTGGGGGGGGGGGTGGTGGCTTTACTTTCAATCACACCACAGATGCACGTCTACACAAGCATTCACTCTGCTGGGAGAGGCTGACGCCGCTGGGCATCATTGAAGACGAAAACAAGTCATGGCTAAGCCTTAATGTTTCCAGCGCAGGGCTGTACCGGAATCATAGCACGAGTTGGAATATTTCAGGTTGGGTATTGTAGTGTACACCTTGATAAATAAGACCAGCTTAATGAGTTTCTGAACCTCGAAAAATAGTCCAGAGTATTGCTGCAGATGGTGCGTGTGTAGATGTTGTTTTAGATTTGTTTGCATTTCTTTCTCTACAATACTAGGCTCTCCTTTATTTTTAGGCCTAAATCTAAAATGCACCCATAGTGACGCTGAGGCACGCGGCTTTGGAACCAGAACTTTCCTTTTCTCCATTTTGTTAATATTTGTTTTTGTATTTTTGTATTTGTTATATAATCTAGCCATATTATCCTAGCCACAGCTCAATGCTAACCTGATCAAGGCGTGACATCATTGCCTTAACTCCGGATTAGGGATTTCATTTTTCCTTCAAAAAAAAAAAGGAGCCATGAGCCTCCGTAGGTGTCAGCCTCTCCCAGCGACATCCTCAGTCTGTCCCTGGCTGACCCTGCTCTCCTCCTTTTAGCCGCCTGGAGGGCTGAGAGGTTTCCTGCCCGGAGCTGGCAGGAACGGGTGGCCTGCCTACCTTCCAGAGCCCGTGAGCACAATGATGCCAGAGGCCAAACTCTTAAAGGAGGCCTCGACAAGCCCGATGGCGATAGCCTCGGTTGGGTCACTGAAGTGCGGCGTGGAGCGGCGCAGGTCGACGAAACACGGGCCGGTGGAACATGGCGGCAAATCGGTTCGCGGGCAATCTGGCGTGAAGGAGGAGGGCGACAGAACAGCGAAGCGGGGGCCGGTCCCACGCCAGGAAAATGCAGAGGTTAAAGGTGGGAAAATGGGCGAGCGGGGCGGGGGGGGGGCCCGACGGAGAGCTCAGATGAAACTCCACTAAAGTTCCACAGTGGGACCTAAACCAAGAACCACCTGCTTCTCAGCAGGCCGAGCTTCCCCCAACAGGGCCAAGTCTGTTGGACGAGCAGCAAAGTCAACATTTCAATCTTTTCAACACAACTTACAAAAACATTGCCAGAGAGTAAAAGGAAACACAAGTCGTCCTGCTTTAATGTCCTTTAGACCAGGAGTGAAGTGGCTTTCACAGTGAGTAGAAACCGCTCTGGTGCCACCGCAGCACACAGCCAGGTGCCAACGCCTGGGCACGCCTCCGCCTGGCCATCCAAAGATGGAAGAACGAGGCTAGCGACAGCTGTGCAGCACAGAGGAATACCGACGAGAACCTGCATAGATAATGCTGGAGGAAAGGATGCGATCCAGTCCACAGTGAGTCGGTGCAGGAGCAGAACCCAGCCAAGCGTAGAAACGCCACAGAGGAAACGCCACATTCTAACGTCTACACCTGCTGGTCCTGGATCTGAGTGGGGGTTCGGACCCTGACCTAAACAACAACTGCAAGTAAATCAAGATTTCAGAAAGGAAAAAAAAAAAAATTACATTGTTCCTTCAACACAACTATCCCATCTTAATGAGGGATTAAGGATTTTTAGGGTTAATATTGTGCTTTTACGAACATTTACCACAGTATTTATTTATTTTAAGATTCTTGTTTTCACACAAGAGGCGTTGGGTCTCTTGTTACAAAAAAAAAGGATATTTAATTCAACAGAATGAGCTCTGATTCAGCTCAAATCAGATAAGCAGTTAAGCAGCTTTTTAGCCGAGGAGGAAAACATGCAGTGTTGCAACTAAACACCATGCAAGGAGTGCTCACAGGTAAAGCGTGATTTAAACGATTAAAAAAAGCATAAATGTATGCAAAAAAAAAAAAAAAGAATTACAAGAAGAGAATCCAGCCCTACAGAAGCGTATTGCTGCCACCAAAATTAACTAGTAACACGTGTTGTGTTTTTTGTTAGAACAATATATTTTCATGTTTTAGGGTGATCATTTAATTGTACGAACATGAAACGTTTTACGTTATAACTCGATACTTTGTTATCTAATAAAAACATGACAATCATTCAAAACTTCAGGTAATCATGTGAGGAGAAAGCAATGAAACTTCCAGGAGAGCAAATTGGTGGAAAGAAATGTCTCATTTAGGTGACTTTCTTAACCCAGACTGACGCCTAGAAGGACAGACGGTGGGACTCTGCAGTTCTTGAGCCTCTAACTCGAGACTAACTACTTAAACACCCAATTAGGTCCTACTGATCGATTTTTTTGTTTTTTTTAGTGGCAGCAATAAACGCTTCCGTACATCCTAAACCCCCTTTTCATCACCTGATTAGTTAGAATCCTCCCCAACGTTCTGGTAAAGCCTGACAACTCACCATGTGCTGCGTGCGTACTGCCTCCAGAGGGTAGTCCCCCTTGGCGGTCTCTCCGCTCAGCATGATGCAGTCGGCGCCGTCCAGCACGGCGTTGGCTACGTCGCTGCCCTCCGCACGGGTGGGCCGGGGCTTCTTGATCATGCTCTCCAACATCTGGAATCGCATCGGCGGTCAGCAACCGAAGGTGGAAACCTTTGAACAGAAACCGGCTTTTTTGGGCCGCGGCCTTGACCTGCGTGGCGCACGTGATGGGCTTGCCGGCCCGGTTGCAGCGTCCGATCATCATCTTCTGGGCGAGGAAGACCTTTTCCGTGGGGATCTCGATACCCAGGTCGCCGCGAGCAACCATGATGCCGTCGCTAGCTTCCATGGATTTCATCAAACCTAAAAAAAAACCAGAGTAACGCCGACAGTTACAGACCAAATTAGACAACCTGCCCCCCCCCTGCCAAAAAAAACAAAACAAAACAAAATGGAAGACACACCTGCGCACCCCCTCGTGGTTTTCAAGCTTACTGATGATCTTGATGTCTTTGCCTTTTTCTCCCAGCACGGCTCTGACGGCGTGGACGTCGGCCGCTTTGCGGATGAAGGAGGCGAACACCATGTCGACGCCTTGCTCCACGCCGAACTGAAGGTCCTTGACGTCTTTGTCCGACACCGCGGGCAAGTCCACGGCGGCGCCGGGGAGGTTCACGCCTTTCTTGCTGCCCAGGGTGCCGCCGTTCTCGATTTCGCACATCAGGTAATCAGAACCTGAGGATATGGAGGAGCTTAGCGAGGAACGCTCTGGGAACAGACGGGTTTTACGGTTCTGGGGAGGTTTCCTTCCACTTGCCTATTTCTTTGACCTGCAGGGAGATGAGGCCGTCGTCGATGTAGATCTTGCTGCCGACATCCACCACTTTGGTGATGTTCTTGTAGTCCAGCCAGAGGATCTCCTCGCTGCATTTTTCGACGTAAGCGTCGTCCAAGGTGATTTTAATCACGTTGCCCTTCTTCAGCTCCACCTCAGCTGTACCGCTCTGTCCAAAGATTGCGTCAGGAGGTGGTTTTTTGTTTGCATTTTTTTTTTTTTTTTACGTCCATATCGAATCTTTGCCCGGGAGGGGATGAATTGGTGTGAAACTCACTCCGTGGATGAGGCCCGTCCTGATCTCCGGGCCCTTGGTGTCCAGGGCGATGCCAATGGGCCGGTACTGGATGCTACCGGGCTCAAAGCTCTCACAGGCCTCGCGTACGTTCTTGATGGTCTCTGCGTGGTACTGCCGAGAGGAAACCAAAAGAAAAAACAAAACAGGTGGAACACACAGGTCAAACCAAAGTATTACTGACTTTGAAACTAGTCCTTTACAACTATGAAAGGCATTCGCATGAAACAAAAGTAACATTTGGGAGCTGACTCAGATTTACGGCTAAAACCGCAATTAAAAACGCAGGTGTGTTTGACCGGGCAAATGGACACGTGACGTCAGCATCACGGGGTCATGCCGATGTTTATGAGCGAGCGCGCGTTGCTGAATCGTCTGCAAACCGAGCTTCAGTCAAAAAATAAAACTTTTACACCCAGCTATTTAAAAGGATGAGTCACTCAACCAGCCTATAATAAAATCCTAATTGTGCTAATAATCTGAACGCAAGAGGAAGTAAAAAAACATTTTCCTGAACATATTTCTGACCGCTCAGTTGGTTAAAAGCAGCCCCCGCCTTGTTGCTGCACATTGCCCTCACACATGACAAAGTAGCAACATGGGGTCTGGTTTTTTTTGTGTTTGACAAAAACCTTTGTTTGGCTCGTTTGGGGTTCTCTAAAGCCGCAATAATACGAGCACAAAAAGCTCTTTTTCATTGATGCTTTTAACAGTATGAGACTTCTAATCAGTCATGTGAAATATTTGTTGTTTTGTTCGCTTTTTTTTTTTTTGCTTGAAACGGGTTTTAGTGTAATTCTATAGAGAACTGAATGATTCATGGGTAAATAAGGTGTAGAGTCCAACCTTTCACAATAAACTTCTCATGGCTCCTGGCTCATTGTATATTTATTCGCAACAATCTAATCTGCCTTTTTTTGGTTTCACTACAAGTTAAACACAAGAAGTTAGGTGGCCAACTTATTTCCCAAGTCCCACATGTCTAACCTGAAATTTCTTATCTTTTCTGGCTAAAAGCAAATCTCCCTCTAAATACTATCTTGGGCATATCTTGGGCATTCAGACATATTCATAAAGGAAAAAAAAAAAATCAGGATTTCCTAAAAGAAGCTTGAATAAGATTAGCAAAAATGACACAGCGTCCCAAAACCTGCAATTCTATGATAAAGCACACAACCGTGTTTTACAAGAACCAAACAGCAAAGACGGGAGATTCAAAAATCAGCACCAACACAGTTAGTTGTGCAACACCTACCTCGTGTGTGCCATGGGAGAAGTTCAAGCGAGCAATGTTCATTCCGGACTTGATCATCTCCTTCAGCATCCCCACAGAACGAGAGGCCGGCCCTGCGGAACACAGGGGAAACCATCAACGGTGACACATTATTACAGAGTATGTTAAGTAGAAATGGAATATTTACATTAACCAGGCATCAAAACCGGGCTGTGTTTAGATTTATCTGCACCGATTCGCCAAACAAAGTGAAATTTCAACCGTGGGTATTAAATTTGGCGTTGACCAACCGATGGTGCAGATGATGCCGGTGTTGCGAGCGGTAGTGGGTGCTGAGTCGATGTCCAGCAGGCACATGTGTTCCAGGAAGGTGTCGGCCATGGCAGCGTTGAGCTGCTGCGTCTGGATGAAGGCGGAGCCCATGTCTGACTTCGGCTGGGGCATTGTGTTGGATGAGACCTTATTAGTCCTGTAGAAATCAAACAAAAATACTATTGATGCAAAAGAAAGAAGTAGACATTAATAATATGCAGGGAATGGGTTTCTACAGCTACAGCTAAGGAATTTAAACATGTTTCTAAAGCAGCAGCCCTTTTTTAAAGCCTGAATGTTATTGCCATGTTTTGTAGAACAAAAGGAAAATTGTTTTCACCACAACGCAATTAATTTAATTAGAAAAATAAAAAGGGCAAACTATGGTGACACCTAAGATTGAGAGATGTCGTGCACTGCTCTACACGCTCCACTCTGACTTTGGTCACTAGTTTTAAGGACATTACACATTAGGCTTTGGAATTTTCCCAATTTTAGTCTATTTAAACAAAGAGATGTGTAAACTCTTTTGCACAAGACAGATTTTACTACACTATTTACCACTGAAGTTTTACAATGGTGAATGTACAATCATTTTGTTGAGACAACTGAATGTAGCCCAGAACTAACAATCACTGGTTCCACTCAGAGGTAGGTTCCACTCCTACCACGCTACTCTTGAATTTACCCCTCAAGACTTTTCAGTGAGTCACCCATGGAAACGCCACCATGCTTAGCTTTGATAGCGTAACATTAACCTAGATTCTTTTCCTCCTTTTTATAGAGGATATTGCAAAATGTACAGTTCAACTTCCTGAGCTGAAACTGCACACGGGAAATGTAAGTTAATAAAAGGAGCCTCATTTCCTGGGGTCTGCAAGTCCCTGTTACAACAACAAAACATGCGAGTTGGCAGATTTTCCTCCTGGTCGTCGCGTTGCGTTGGGGATCCTGGCCAGAGCCTCATCGGTTCATTCATGTGTGCTGATGACATAAGAAGTGTGGGGCAGACCAGACCAGCGCTGTACGTGAGCACAGTCACACAGTCACGTCCCACAACATCCCACCACACACACACACACACACACACACGGAAGCAGACATGTCATGCACAAAAGCAAAGCATGGCAGAGGTGAGACTATTTCCACATTACATTACGCTGGCTTTAGCTTTTATTGTTAGCTGTCTATAATAAACATTAGAAACAATTACCTAAAAATGTCAAACAGCTCACTGTAATGGCAAAACAATGATCATTTTTGCTGGTTACATCCTCAGGAATAACTGGAGGTTCAAAAAAAAAGATGACTGGATGTGTCAGTGGGGGTAACCCTGGGAGAAAATCTTGGAGAAAGGAAGACGCTGATGTAAAACAGGCCAAGGAATCTGTGTCAGAATATACACCAAAAGTCTGAACACCAGACAGATTGCCATTCAGGTTTACTGATCCCTAAACAGCCAATGAGCAACCAAAGGGCCAACCACAACAAGCCAGATAACCTTCAACCCAAACACAAGGCTAACTTTAGAGTTGGCTGCAGGTGCTATTAATCTCCCTCCAATCCCTCCCTCCCCCGTCTGGGCTTCTCTTATTGTAGCATACTATAAAACCTACCTGAACTTTCCTTATCAGCTAAACTGAAGTTGCTATCAGGGTGACCTAGCATTTACTGTTATCCCTTTATGGACTTGACATAGCAACGGGCTAATCCAAATCAGCTGAGGCAAAAAGTAAACGCTCCTTGAATTAATTATGATCGAGCAGAGGAACACAGGTAGGCTGAAAGACATACCCCCGGTAGATTCTTCTGTTCCGCCTCGGCGCAAAGAGGAACCTTACTACCGATGACCTCTGCAAAAAACCCACGGTGTTGGAGCTTCCAATGTCAAGGAGCCATTTTCTCTCTCCAACAGAACTACCGGCAGGTTGGAACGTTGCGGTGTGTGTGCAAACGCACGGCAGCTCAAGACTAAATCCCCTCCAACGAGATGAAGGATGCAGAGAATACCTGCTGCGACAAAGCATTCGCCATGACCCAGTGTGGCGGCCATACATGAGAGGAGATGTTCAGTTCCACGCATGTCAACCCTGGGTGCCACCACTGTTGTGGCTAAAACTGTTTGCCCTGGACTAATAATAGTACAGCCATGTCTGGTTAGAAATGAAATACTAAGAATGTACTACGGCACTTCCGTTATGGCCTGTAATACCAAACCACACCTGAGGAAAATGGTTCCAGATTCTTTCATAGCACACATCACAACAATTTACTTTCTGCACCTGTTTAACCTTCCAGGCTCAGATGGAAATAATACTATGGCAATAGCATAATGCACATAATTAAACAGCACTGGTTGTACCGTCTATTAACCAGATGAATCCTGTGACTTACAGAATAACCAATAATGACTGGGGTCTGTATGGGTCTGTGTCATGCAGCGGTATGTCTCACAACAGGTTTACCCTGCTAGGGCACAGAAATGTACATTTTTACAGTCTTTTTTTTTATCAGGCTGTCGTGTGTGTTTCAAAACAAACAATAAATGTCAAATCGTGTGCAATGGAGACAGCATCTGTCCTCTCCCAACGTATTTACTGTCAACAAGGCACCACTGCAGCAGCTACTGCAGCAAAGCTACACCAATACTCGCCATACATACATATTAACTTCACTTTAACAGTCGTGTGAAGGAAGAACTGACTACGTGAGCATGTCGTTAAGACACATCTAAACTAAATGAATTTTTTGTTACAGAATTCGCGATAAAACTGAAAATAATGGATTGCTGCAGTGGCGATGCGCAGCAGGCCACGTTCTCGTCCTGCGTCACATTTTCCCCAAATGAGACGTGAGCAGGCAGCCAATGGGAAGCTACGATACAGCAGGGACCCGCCCACCACGGGAGGCAACAGGAAGCGAGTCTTTTGACATTCGTTTCTTCATACATCACATTAAATAGCATATTTTTAAGAGATGAGAAAGCATTAAATTGCAAAGTATCACGTAAAAGGTATTAACAAGATAGTGTGCTCACGAACAAGAGAAAATCGTCCTCGATTCGGCTTTCTATACGAACTTTTAGCAATGTTGCCCGTGTAACACCGACTACGCAGAGAAAACATTTCTTAGCAAAGGGTAAGAACGCTCGTATGTGCTGGCATTTAAATACTTTGAATAACAAAGTGAAATATAGGCGAAAAACGACCGGCAGTCCCTAAAAGGCTTAAAAAACTTGCCAGCTCGCAAATTTTAGCAACATAACCGTCAGGTAAAAACCAGAAATGTGACAGAACGAGTGTAGCTAAAGTTTTATCTCATTTCCTGTTGTAGATACACACCTTACCAGGCTTGACAAACGTCAGATGCAACCAACGCGACTGTGACCACCCCAAGGTGATCTCTCTGCTCCTGTACTCTACAGAACTACTTTACAGGGATGCTGAGACATATCAATCCGAGGTGAATACGCAAAATGAACAGTAAATACATCGTTTTACCTCGCAGAAATTAAATGAAACAATCATATTTAAATCTCTACTACGTTTAATTGTGTAAAATGATGTGTATTTTCAATGAAATGTGTAAAACAGTAAGAGGCGGAAGGTTACATAGAAACGCGGTGGAAGTGCTTGGTATTGTTGCAGAGCCAATAGGAATGCGAGAATACGTTAGAGAACGGCGGTGTGTGACATGTGACTGAGGATGGCGTGGGGAGAACGCAAATGGACCGTCAAGTACTTTTTTAAAATTACCGGAGTGTTTGGCCTCCCTGCAGTAATTACCACGTTATGTTAAAGCAAATATAAAACGCAAGGTATCGCGTCTATATACCTATAGACAGCTAACACGGATATTAAATACATATAGTGGTGGGAAAGGGGAGTCCTGCCTCACGAGGTTTATTATGCAACACCTCCATCTAGCGGTGAAAAATAATATAACAGTTCGGTAGTAGTGCACACTTAAAATACACACTTTTCTGTCAGGTAATAGCAACTATTGTTGTGTTAAACATATTATCAGTTTTATATTGGAGCCATTACCTTTTACTTCAGTGCCAAGAGTTAGTCATAAATGTTCCACAGACCTACCTACAATGCGATTAATTGTGATAATCAGCTCAGATGTGCAGAAGACAAAACCTTGCAAGAAAAGAGTGTGTTTTAAAATGCATTTAAAAAGTTAACTCTTTACCAACATTTTGACATTTATATATGTAATTACCTGTGTTACATTAGCAGAAAATTTGAGAAAACAGGAGAATTTTTCATTTGCACTGACCTGGTCGTAGATGTGACGTCAGGACTGCTGCTTCCACTGCCCATGTTACTCCTTCAGTGATCCACACGACCACCTCAGGGAAACCCAGCTGTTCAGGCGAGGGCCGGTTCTGCAGTCCCTTCAGCTTCTTCGCTGCAAAAGTATGCAGCTGTCAGTCAGTATTAATGTCTGCTAACACCTGAGCCACGAGGTACATTAAGACACTGTGGGAATATAGGCCAAACGAGACAGCCTAATGCTTCTGAATGCATGACTGATACCGTGCTGAAATTGTTATTCATAGAGGAATTTAAGGAGCAGCTGAAAAAAGTAGGAATGAATAATACAGAAATCATCAACAATCATCTTTCCAGTTTTTTGTTTTTTTAATCACACAGCGGATTGAAATATTTGAAAACGAACTTCAAAACAAGGCCCAGTCGCTGCCTCGCCTGTCTGTAAAACAAATTCAAAGAAGTGGAATGGAAGCTGTGAAGGCCTGCAAGCGGAATAATCTTGCAAACAAAAGAAATGACGTGTTCGGGCTGGAGATGGAATTCTACTGCTTGTACAATGGAAAGGTGCTGGCATCCAAAACATAATCTGTCCTCACGAAAAGAAACCTGACTCTACTGTGTGTTCATTTTAGGTCTGTACCATTGTCTGTTTCAACGTCTTCAACTAGCTCTTTTGAGCTCAGGCCTTGACCAGTTATCACTCCATTCTAAAGGAGCGATAAAAAAAGATTAAAAAAAAATTAAAATAATTTAGTTTCAGAAAGATCAGCTCTCAAGAAATCCCCACAAATGCACACGGACGTAACATTTTTCCCTTTTTGCTATCGCTGGGAAGGTAAAAAGGTTTCCTTTTTTTTGGGGAGTATGCTGTTAAATTACACTAATCCCCAACCGTGTAGCATTTTGCACGAAACATCTTGACTTGAGCAAACAAAGTGACTGCAAAGAGAGAGAGAGAGAGACAGAGGCGTCCAGACACTAGCAGCGTTCTCTTCCTTCGGTCAGCGGCAGTGCAGCGTCAGCGCCGGGTCACGTGACCGGGCTGCCCGCCGCCACCGCGCATGCGCGCGCGACTCAGTGTTGTCAGGCAAAATATATAAAGACGGGCAGCAGGAGCGCAGATCCGCGATAGATAAACACGGAGTCGAGCGCGACACGTCCCGGACGACAGTCCCGTCTTCTCCTTCTCTTGATTTGTGTTGATGTCATCTGTCGTTTCAGCGGAAAACGGCCGCCCGAAGAAGGGAGCAGGTGTGCCCTTTAAGAGGGGGGAGCAGCGAGGCAAGGGCAGCATCCGCGGCTCCATCCTCTCTTTGGAGGCAAGTCCGGGTGGATGGGTGGATGGATGGATGGATGGGTGGATGATGGAGAGAAATTCGCATGATTGCATCTGTGTTTATGCTGGATTTCATTGGTGGGGGTTGGGTTGGTGAGGGGTGGGGGTGGGGGGGGGCATGTTTGTGTCGGTATGTGAGACGACAGTGTCGGTGGGGAGGATGCTGCTGGTGGATCTTGAGGACATAAATGGGCAGAAGAGACGTGAAGGAAAGCAAAGCAAGTCGCAGACAAAAGAAAGCCTTGTAAGGATCTAAGATCTAAGGATCTAAATGGTAGATTTCAAAACTATCAGAGCGATAGTGATGAAATATAGTGATCATTTCTGTGTACACAGTAAGTCAAGGGGCCTGTCTACCAGACCAAGGCAGACTAGAGCACAAACCAAGAAAATGAAGCCTTGATTCTTTTAATTAAAGTGACCTAGAAAAAGAAAACATTAAGGCATTCATCCGTGAGATTTTTTTTAAGCGCCTATCTCAGGATAAATGTCATAAATCCTTTATTGTTTTGATTCTGATGCTGAAGAGAGTACGTGCATCTTTGCATCTGTATTGTAGTTTCCAAAAGGTACGATTTAAGAAAAAAAAAGGTTGCTGAAATGCATATACTTTTTTGTCAGTGATGCTTTTGAGAGGGATGTAATATACATTGTAGATGCTTATCCAAAGATATTCTTTATAGTATCACACATTGTCCATCACGTTGTTCTGTATCCTTGTTACATGAGCCAGTGGGGACTGGTTATGCTAGCACAAATAAACATCAAGGTATGTTTAAAATAGCATCCCAGGAGAATCACAAATGCTGGGTGAAGAAAGCAGCAAAAATACTTTATTTAGGCCTGTTTTAGGGTTAAGACTTGGTTTTAGGGTTGGGGTTCCAATGGCATTAGGCTAGGGGTAGGGTTCAGGGGCGGTTTGGGTATGAAAGTACTCGCAAAAACAGGGAAAAAAAAGTGTGTGTGCGTGCGTGTGCGTGCATAAACATACGTCAACATTCACCGCGGCGTTACCAGATGACGATCTTGCGAAAGCAAACAAAAGAAAGGGAGCCATTCGGGTACTCTGTGTACCACAGCGCACGCAGTATCTCCCACACATTCTCTCCACGCTGATTAATGCCACTCTGAAAAGAGGCAGAGATGGCTGTTGCTAGGTTACATGGCAAGGTGAAGTGCAGAGCATTTAAAGAAAAGGGGAGGAGGGCACCACTTACGCAGCGGGGCATCGCTGGAGAACATCTCTTTGTTCCGCGTTTCCCTCCTCTGAACTTGTTTTATTTTTGTCTGTGTCGTTGGTTTGCAGTGCTGAGGTGGTCGGTCCGACGTCTGCGGTTCTCCGTCGTCCTTCTTTCCACCTGGAAATAGGCTGCAATGTTTGGCTCTCTCCAGAGGAGCAGACCTGTTTGAGTGAGCCTTATGATTAGCAGATCTAATGGTAAGGCGGCGGTGTTTTTGTTGTGTAACGCAGGCCCGCGTTTAGGTTCCTTCGTTTATTCGTTTGTACATTGTTTTCCGCTTTAGTAAATCAGCAGTGACGCTTTAAACGCTCAGCTCATCAATTAGGATGATATAACAAGATTTCTGGGCCTTGCTGCTAAAAATAAAATTGAAAATTTAAAAAAAAAAGAACAGTTATTTTGATCAAAACTGTAGATATTTTTTATAAATATACCCCTTTTCATTTTCAGTTGAGTATAATTTCAAGAGTTGGATTGCGACAAACTCTTTCTTTCGGAAGGAGAAATACTTTGATATGCTATATTCGGCTGCGTTTTGAAGCCGTAGGAGGCGTCTAAATGGGGGAGATGCAAGAAAGGATGTGAGATGAAAGGATGACAGAAAGAGGTAGCGCTACATCTCCACTATAATGGCCTTTTTTTTTTTAACGCTTTCACCCTCAGGACATCAAGGGCCAGTGCTGGACTGACGAGGAGTCGGATGGGGAGAATGAGTCAGAACAGTTCCTCTACGGCATCCAGGTACAAAACATTGTTTACCAGTTGCTAACACCATAGCAACACCATCTTAGCATCAAACCACGTGATCTCATTCACAACGGCCGTTGAATTTCACGTGGAGGCTTTTTTTTTTTCTTCTTCTTTATTTTTGTCAGAGTTTTGACACAGAAGTGTATCGATCTGAAATGACGTCCTTTTCGTGGCAGCATCTCATCTGGTAAAGTTGAGTGCTGTGAGATCTTAATCTGTTAGTTATCCTTTTTTTTTTTTTTTCCTTAAGCCGCTATCTTCCAAGCCTTGTGATTGAAATGTAAATCCAGTTTGGGACTTAAAGCTCATTTTCGATGCAGACGGGGGAACATGAAAGCGGCCTCGCGCAGATAAGGATGAAAGAAGGGGGATCTGTTCTACTCGGGGCAAAAATGAGGGGGACGGGAGTTGAACGTAAGACTAGACGCCAGGCAAACTTGAGCTAAACTATTAATGCCTTAAAATAATAAATCCAGACGACGGGTGTGAACTCAGCTCATTCGCTATGACAGCTTCAGGTCTAGAGAAAATGGGTTATTCAGCGCTATTGACACAACGAAGAAAAGCCAAAACACAGACAGATGAATTTAAGACATAACATTAGTATAAAGATACAACAACACAACAAGTGTCATATAAGGAACTGACAGGGAAATTACGCTCATGAATGGTCACGGATGGTTGTGCTAACATGTTTTTTTAATCTAAAATTAACCATGCACGTGTGTGTTTGTATGCAGCGCTAACATGCATTTATTTACAGGGGAGTTGCGCTGCAGACCTGTACCGCCACCCACAACTAGATGCCGATATCGAGGCAGTGAAAGACATCTACACGGACAGCGCTGTGTCTGTCAGGTACAGCAAACGCTCCCTAACACCTTTTTATTCCGACTCCTATTTCATTTTAGTACCCGGCAGGATTCGAAAACAGCGATTCTCCTCTTTTAAAACCACACCTGATTTGTGCGTCTGTCTAGGGAATATGGAATCATTGATGACGTGGACATTGATCTTCACATTAATATCGGTTTCTTAGACGTGAGTCAGCAGTCCTTCCTTTTCCTGCTCACACCTCCTCATCATTACATTCAGCGTTCTAAGGTTGACATTTTACAAAGCAGTACATCATCTATAATGCATTCCGTGCTCATAACTTATTTACGCGGCGAGGAATGGCCCTAATTAGGATGATAACTCTGTGCGCATGTGTGTGTGTGTGTGTGTGTGTGTGTCAGGAGGAGGTTGCGACAGCTTGGAAAGTTATCAGAACAGAGCCTATTATTGTGAGACTGCGCTTTTCTCTGTCTCAGTACCTCGACGGACCTGGTGAGTCAGTGCAGAGTGGGGTGGCTTTCTGAGGGGCCCTTTAGGTCTCAGCGCCAGTCGCTGAGCACTTCGTAATATTGTTTGTCCTCTTTACCCAGAGCCATCGGTGGAAGTGTTCCAGCCATCCAATAAAGAAGGCTTCAGCCTGGGTCTGCAGCTTAAAAAGTAAGATTAGGAATGTTTTTATTTACTACAGGGGCAGCGCACGAAACAATAAATTAAAAAAATGAATAAAAATCTCGAGACAAGTAATAAAGATTAGAACAGATGAGGGAATGGCAATATTAAAATGCTTAAAATATGACACACGTAAAAAATAACCACACGCGAGCTCAGTGTGTGTGTGTGTGTGTGAGGGGATAGGGACCAAAGCTAAATTCTGTGGGGAGGCTGTTCCACTGACTCACGGCCACGCGTGACAAAGAAGTAGGGTCGGTTTAAGTTTTACGCCGTGGAATGCTCCACTCCGGTGTCGCCGGTGACGTAAACTTTATACCTTCTGCTTGACTAATCCACCCGCTCCTACTGCAATTAAAACCTTGTAATACCGCTGCTTGGATTCCCACCTAATCCGACTTGACTCTCCAACGTGGCAGGATCCTGAGCACGTTCACCTCGCAGCAGTGGAAACATCTCAGTAATGAGTTCCTCAAGGCCCAACAGGAGAAGAGGCACAGCTGGTTCAAAGCCGGAGGAACCATCAAGAAATTCCGTGCTGGTCTCAGCATCTTCTCCCCCATACCCAAGTAGGCTTACTGCATATTTTCTAGGTAGCGCCCTTTAGAAACACTTAAGATACACTTCTTCATCTTTGCTTCTCGTATAAGTAAGCGTCGATCTACCTCCTTGTTATCGTCCTGAAAATTAAGGGATCGTGAAAACCAGTTTCGCCACAAAACTAAATGCAATTTAAGACGTCGTCGTTTTGCTTCTCTTTCGCTTCAGGTCACCGAGTCTTCCTTTGATCCAAGACACCGTTTTGAAAGGGAAGCTGAGCGTCCCCGAGCTGAGAGTGACCCGCCTGATGAATCGCTCGATTTCGTGCACAATGAAAAACCCGAAAGGAGAGCTCTTCAGCTATCCTCCGAATAGCCAGGTCGGTGCCATTCCGGAGAATCACCCTCCAGAGTCAGATCTCTTTATTTAAAACCCGATTAGTGCGATTAATCACTCAACTGTCCCGGTTATCAGTTGGAATCAGAGATCACAGCATGCACTGGGGGCCCGTTTTAGGCCCATTTTTCTCACTCTAGTGTGTTTTTTCTATCTGTTAGGACCATTTCTGTGAATATTTGTGAAAAGAATTGAAATGATGCAGATACAGACATTGGGCCTCATTTATTATCAGCATTCGGCAGAAAACTTCGGGTACGGCTAACTAAGCCACATGTTCCGTTAAAATTAAAACGTGAACGAATTGTATTAAAAACACCAAAAATATATCTGGTTTTAACTGAAGCGTTTTGCATTAACCTAATAAAATAGAACCCTTTATTTTCTGAGACAGTTTGTTTTTTTTGGTGGAATTATTTCGGTTTTTCTGACTTGATTTCTTCGTTTTTGTTTGTGGATGTTCCCTGTTTTTGGTCGTCGCTGACAGAATATCTGTTCTGTATCTGCAGCGTGCACACACGCGTGACTGTGTCACCGTTTTTCCCGGGCTCTTTTAACTCCAGTTTTCACGCGCGTCCTCGTTTGACCTCCACCTCCGTTCCCAGGGGAACAACTTCCAGCTGGAGAAAGTTGCGATCCTTTCTCAGTGGACGCCGCTGGTTAATATCATTGATATTTAAGGGCGGGGACCTGTCAACGAGGATCGGTTTCAGCTGCTGCATTTATCAAGCCCGCAGAATTGGCCAGACATGGAATTTTCATAAATCACACGTGTGTCTTTTCGTACCGTGATTCCTGCATTTAGATCCGGACACCTTCTCACGTGGGATTGATAAACGAGGCCCTCTGTTTCTGCTTATTTTGTTCTTCGGTCTCCACTGATTTCACCAAGTTTCCCAGGCAGTTTGCAGCCACATTTGGGCAAATCTTTAAGCGTTCGCGTTGTTCCGTTTTCCTACCTGAGTGTGTTCCTTACAGCTTGTTTCCCATAATCCTTTGTCTTCCAGCAGACTGTGGCGGTCCCGGCGGCCAGGGCCCCAGCGCAGATTACCACGAGGCAGCTGATTGAATTGTTTTTCTCATCCCAGGCGGGCGGCCACTGCAAGAACATCCCAACACTGGAGTACGGCTTTCTAGTACAGGTCAGACATCAGTCACACACGGGAGTAATTACAGGAATGACCTGCACTCCCACGGCCAGCGAGAGCGCGAACATGGCGATCGGCTGTGCGCGATCGCGGCGCTAAACGGGCTTTATCGCCACTTTCCCCCTCCTCGTCGGTTCCTGACGTGGAGGCGCGTTAACCGGGAACACCGCTGTGATTTCCTCCTGACAGATAATGAAGTACTCAGAGCAGAGGATCCCGACACTGAACGAGTACTGCGTGGTCTGTGACGAGCAGCACGTCTTTCAAAACGGATCCATGTTGAAGGTAATGAGGGAGACGAGGAGCTTAAGATATTATACTGATCCTGCAGCACATTTTAAGAAGCTGTGCTACATTACAGTGACGCTAAGTGGTCGCAAAACAGTCATACAATGACAGCACGTGCTAACGACAGCTGATCGGGATAGAAACGTCATCCCATAAAAGATGAACAAAGCATCATAACTACTCTAAATCAACCAATGATGCCTTGAATACATCTTAAAAATTGTAAATTGCTAAGGTGTAGGAATCAATTACCAATTAGCATCTCCTTATTTTCTTTTCTTTTACAAATATAGTAAGACTGGTAAACGCATTTCAGCAACCGGTGTGAAGAAAGGTACTAAAGAAGTAGCTGTTGAGACAAACTGAACGAAGGTGGCGTTTGCGTCCCTCATGATCTGCGTGTGTGTGATCTTTCATACAGCCAGCTGTGTGCACCAGGGAGCTGTGCGTGTTTTCCTTCTACACCCTGGGTGTGATGTCCGGAGCCGCAGAGGAAGTAGCCACCGGCGCAGAGGTAAGAGCGCAACACATCCTGGAAAATGATATTTGCAAGTGGATATGGAAGAAACGGTAAAATAAAACACATAATCCCCGTCTTTCGCTTAGGTGGTGGACCTGCTTGTGGCTATGTGTCGCGCTGCTCTCGAGTCTCCTCGTAAGAGCATCATCTTTGAGCCCTACCCATCAGTCGTTGACCCCAATGACCCTAAGACGCTGGCCTTTAACCCAAAGGTCAGCACTCTCTCCAGCAATGTAATTGGATAATAAAATCAATGCATGTATTTAATCACACTACACAGCATTCGTATCACAAATGGATTGCGTTAAAACCGCTACTATCAGAAACAGATTTTTAAAACAATGCATTTTTATAATATGGAAAGCTATCAAGTACAAGTAAATAGTAAATATGGGATACTTTTCTAATGATTGGTTTAAGATGTCAGCATGTTCCCTCTCTTTTACATATGTAACGGCTCAACTACAGAAGAAGAATTATGAGAGACTGCAGAAAGCGTTGGACAGTGTCATGTCCATTCGGGAGATGACTCAGGTACAAGAATGTGGAGGAAGGCAGATGAGGGAAGGGTCATTTTAGAGGGGTAGCTTCTTTTTTCCATATAGTGTTCGCATATGGTCGCTCTGTTACTGTTCAAACCACGAAAAACCCGTTCAGAACACCGATGCTGGGGTTGTTTTCCAGGGTTCGTATTTAGAAATTAAGAAACAGATGGACAAGCTGGATCCCCTGGCCCATCCCCTGCTGCAGTGGTGAGTAAGAATAATTGTCCTCCGTGCGCGCGCTAACAAGAGGCTCGTTTTATTTTCGTAAACACAGCACCTCGTAACGACATCGTGTTCCTGTCTCGCTGCAGGATTATTTCCAGCAACAGATCACATATCGTCAAGCTGCCTCTGAGTAGGGTGAGCAAGCCCGATATTATTCATACGTTCCTTCATTAATGCTTCACGGTGCATTTGGGTGGTTTAATCTTCTCCGTCTATGTCGCTCTCCTCTTCGGTTACTGTCACAGCAACTGAAATTCATGCACACCTCCCACCAGTTCCTGCTGCTCAGCAGCCCCCCAGCCAAAGAGGCCCGTTTTCGCACTGCCAAGAAGCTGTACGGTAGCACCTTCGCCTTCCAGTGAGTCAGACTTGTTTACCCTGGTGTTGTCACCATTTTGGTAGTCATTCAAAAGCTGCCTTTGAATCCCGGATCTAAATATTTAAAATCATCCAGGCAGACATTTTGGGAAATAATCCTTTTTTTTTTTTTTTTTTTCCATGCTGCATTTGCGATATTGTATAAACCGTTCCTGCCCTTCTTGCTGTCGGCTAAATATTAAACGGGTAATTGCTCACAAATCAAGCACTGTCACCGAAATGCACGCATAATTTAGCATTACTGCGGCGCGACCTGGCAAACACAAAAGCGTCTCCGTGTAACACCTGGCCTTTACGATTCCAGTGTCGGAACCACTTAAGCAGATTTTTGTAGTAACAACGCGAAAGACAGAATTATTTTTGGACTGAGAGCCAGCACCGTCGGCAACGAGATGTGTGCCGGAGCGTATGAAGCTTAGCTGAATATTCCAGATGCGTGACTAAATTACACTCACCGGCCATTTTATTAGGCACACCTTGCTAGTACCAGGTTGGACCCCCTTTTGTCTTCACAACTGCCCAAGTGGGCATAGATTCAACAAGGTACTGGTCCATGTTGACATGGTAGCAACACACAGTTGCTGCGGATATGCCGGCTACAAAATTCATACAAGGCGGGATGGTTCCATACTTTCATGTTGGTGACGCCAAATTCTGACTCCACCATCCCAATGTCGCAACAGAAATCAAGACTCATCAGACCAGGCAACGTTTTTCAATCTACTATTGTCCAATTTTGGTGAGCCTGTGTGAATTGTAGCCTCAGTTTCCTGTTCTTAGCGGACACGAGGAGTAGGCAGCCCGGTGTTGGGCTGCTGTAGCCCATTTCCCTCAAGGTTGGACGCGTTGTGCGTTCGGAGATGCTCCTCTGCATACCCTGGTTGTAACGAGTGGTTATTTGAGTGACCTCTGGCATCAACGAGGCACTTTGGCCCACAAACCTGCCGCTCACTGGATATTTGCCCTTTTTTGAACCAGAAAGAATAATTTTTTTTTGTTTGTTTTGCTTCTCTCCAGTGGTTCCCACATTGAGAACTGGCACTCCGTTCTGAGAAATGGACTCGTCAATGCCTCTTATACCAAGCTGCAGGTGGGTAACCTCGGCCCCGAGCGTTGCCTCCGCTATCGGATAGTAAACCTTCCCTCAGAGAGCAGGCGCAGGCTCGCTGTCCGGCCAAATCTTTTTTTTTTTTAATAGTAAACGAGATGACAGCTTCCCTCTTGTCAGCCTTGCCGTCGGCATTTTGCAGAGCTGGGCGCGCTGGGAGAATTTCCTTTTTTCCGACTGGACAATGTGTCTTTTCCTGTTATGGGTTTGAAGCGGGAGGAGGGTGGAGCTGTACTGTCAGCTGTCCAGAGCCTGGACAGCTAGAACCAGCCAGAGCACCAAGGAGCTTAGACGGGAACCGGTAAACTGGTGAAACAGAATTAAAAACGTCAAATATTTGGTGCTATTTTTTTATTTTTCGGGTAGTATTTCCACAAAGACGTGTGTGTTGCGTTTAAAATCTGCGAGCGCCAGACCACCGAGAAAGGCAGACGGCGCCTGCTTTGCACCACACGCACGTCTGAACAGTAGATTAGACACAATTAAAATGGAATCTGAAGGATCTTTGAAAGTGTCATCCCACCCATGAGTGCTCTATCATGTCTGCGCGTCTCATTTATGGCGTCTTTGTTCTCCAGCTTTTTGAACTCTGCCATCTCTGATCTCGCCTCAGCACTCGTCTGTCTCCTCTTTTTGTCCTCTCATCTTCACCTTGAGCATTGACAACCGCCTCACACACACTCACACACACACACACACTCTTGCTGTCCTCTGTCATTGTTCTTCACAGGCGTTGGATGGCAGATCCGGCCTCCAGGTTTAACCGTCATTAGAAAGCTCCTGTCGATGTCTCCTTTTTGAATTCTTCCAGACGTGCCCCGTCCTGACCTCCAACTTTTCAACATTCCTTTCCCAATCTCCCAAAGTTCATCTTTGTTCTGCTGTCTGCTTCTTCCCTCTTTTCCCTGTTCTTTTTTTAAGCACATCTTGCACCGTAAATGCTTTTGTTGTCCTCATGTGGACGAGTCTTGTTTAGAGGGCCACCATGATCATCACCATCATCACCACCGCCACCACCACCACCACCATCATCATCACATGTCATCACTGGATAAAGTAGCAGCTGTAACGGTGTAATCTGTGTGTGTGAGTGTGTGTGTGTGTGTGCTGCTGCAACTGCTCAATGATTCCTCCTTCCTGCTTTGTTTTAGACCCAAGCTGCATGGGGCAGCGTACGGAAAGGGCATCTATCTGAGCCCCATCTCCAGCATATCTTTCGGCTACTCAGGTAGGAACTGCTCCTCCCTTCGTCCCTCCGTCCTCCTCTGGCCTCCGCCGTGTTCACCGAGCCTCAGTCTGTGTCAGAAACATGGCCCGGTCGTCATCCCGGGACACAAACGGGGCAGTTTGTCGTCCTATTGTCTTACTTTTTGTCAGGCGTCATCTTCAGTACCACATCGTAAATCATGCCAGGGCTTTATAACAAAAAAGTGTGGGCTTTTGTGCGTTGCCCTTATGTTTTTGTTGTATTGAATTATTTCCGTACGCCCGTCAGACCTGAAGTCACGTCTCATTTACTGTTGTGATTTTTTTTTGCTGAGTCACAAAGATGGACGTTCATCATCAACTCCAGTTATCCAGGGGTCAAATTGTAGATAGATAGATATTCCTCATGTAAAAAAAAAAAAAAAGACAGAGAAAAAATATATTAGAGCTATTTAACCTTTTATTTTGAAATATGAAGTGGAAATGTGGGACAGTAACATTTCCACTCTCATTTCCGCTAACATTGCTGCAATTTTGTGGGAAGGTTAGCAAGTCATCGCCTGTCTGAGCACCAGTGGAAGGGTTTTTTTCTCCCTCATGAGTGACTGTGTGTTCTGACTTCGGGCCACTGTGTGTGTGTGTGTTGCCTCTTGCAGGAATGGGGAAAGGACAGCACCGCATGCCCACCAAAGACGAGCTGGTGCAGCGATACAACCGAATGAACACCATACCGCAGGTGATGAAAAACAAACAAACAAACAAAAAATGCAGTCCTAAAGTGGAGGAGATCATTTATATTACCCTAGTCCCTGTTGACTCTTTGATGAGATTGCGAATTTGACTTTGCGTATTGATAGAAGCCCCGAATTTAGGGAACGTTTTCAAAAAAATATCGATCGCTTCTGCTACACTGCGACGACGGCGGGGCGTCACTGTTGTCTCTTGTTTGTTTACTTGAACAGAGCCGGCCCGTACAATCGAGGTTCCTTCAGAGTCGAAATCTGAACTGCATTGCTCTGTGTGAAGGTAATAACACGCAGCGGGTATCGTACGCAGAGAAAACGATAAGAAGCAAGAGGCTTTGGATCTGTCAATACCGTTCAACCCTGAACGCTCAATATCTGTGCAGTTGTAAAAAAAAAAAACCCAAAAAACATATCAAACACACACACACACTGCAGCAACACTATCTGCCAGTTCAATTTTAGTAATATAAGTCGTATCAAGCGATGACTGATTTGACAGTTGCTATTTCTGGATCTCGAAACATCTCATCGTCCTGCTTTCTTTTCTTTTTTTGAAACAGTGATCACGTCTAAGGACTTACAGAAACACGGTAACATCTGGGTGTGTCCAGTTTCTGACCACGTCTGCACTCGCTTCTTTTTCGTGTAAGTAGCGCCGGCATTGGTGAGTCCTCGCAACAGAAACGCACGTTTTGCAGAGCGGCCAAGAACTCAGCAGCAGCCTCTGTTTAATACTTGATGAGTCGCTCAGACGTCGTTTATCACGGTCGTTGAAATCTCAGCGCTGCTGTTGGCGTCCGCGTTTCAAACTGTGCATTTTTGTGCCGAACAAACGAAATACGGCCCCCGATGGTCCGTCCGCATTTGAGGCCCGCGTTTACCAGATGGCAGGGTCTATTATTGTTATATCCGCCGCTATTTTCCGGGTTGGGAATTCAATTTGAGATGGCACCGTGTCATATTCAAACCAGGGCTCCGGTCCTGCTTTTCAGCTTCATGTATTGTGGTTTTTTTTTTTTTTTTCCGCTCGAAAGAATCGATGTGGGCAGAGTAGAGAAAAAAAAAAAAAAACAACAACGCATGAAATCGGTGGGCTTTCTTGAAAGTCATCGTAACGGACAGGGACAGCTGACAGAGGCACGTTCGAATAGAAATCGCTACGACGGCCTTCGGCGAGGAAAAGATTGTTTTAAAAAGTGTGTGCTGGTCCTCGTGTACGTGCAGGTACGAGGACGGCCAAGTAGGAGATGCCAACATCAACACCCAAGAGCCCAAAGTGCAGAAGGAGATCATGCGTGTGATCGGGACACAGATCTACTCCAGCTAATAGAGGTTCTCCATCTCTCTCTCTTTTCCTTTCCCTGTCGCGTTCCCTCGCTCCCTTCCTCTCTCTTTCATGGAGGCACAGACGGGCAGACAGCGAATGTTTGGTGGAGCTGACCTCCGGCCAGGTAGCGAAGGCCGAGGGAGCTCTTGAGCACATTATTCCTGAAGTCGTTTTTCCTCTGATCGTCTCATTTTTCACTTCTCTCTCTCTCTCTCTCTCTCTCTCTCTCTCTCTCTCTCTCTCTCTTTCCTCTCTGGCCCTTCATCTCAGCGCGCTTAAGCACCACATGTGTTCATTTAACCTTCCTTTAAGTTAAAGCCACTCTACTTTGCTCAGTCACTTTCCATCAAAAGCATATCACAAAGAAAATGTGTGCGCGCGGTTGAACCCGGGAGCCAACCGGGCTTTCTCCTCCAGAACCGCCGTTGCACTTCGGCTGATCCTCTGGACTAATTATCTTTCGATATAATTTCTTAATGTGAGTATCCATGAGGAAAAAAAGACATTCCTACTGACACAGATTCCTTTGTTAGTGATGGATTTACATGTGTTCTTTTACTGTCTTTATGTCTCCTGTTTGCTTTATAGTCTTTAAGGAATTATGTATATTGAGGATCGGCACGTGTCTACAAGAGGGGCAGCCAGCACTGCACCCAGGCAGTTTAGGCTTTGGTGCATACCTTTTTTTTTTTTTTTTAACGCCAGTAACAGGATGAGGTGTTGTTTGTTTAATGCACTCACTTGTCGGTGCGGCAGCAGAGCCGCTGACAGCGGCGTACATTATATTTCTGGCATTATTGCAACCCTGCTGTCTGCAGCTTCTTGCCCTTTTTATAAAAGCTTTTGGAGATTAATTGCTGCTTAGTTTGTTTGGTTTTTTTTTTTTTTTTTTTTGGCCCTTGCACTACAAGAGTATGCAGCTTGACGCTGAAGGCGTCCAAACTTGTGTTGAACTCATAGACAACAAAAAATGGCTGCGGGGAGAATATGTTAAAAGGCCTCAACCACTGAATGTTGACAAACACAAATATATAAATATATATATATATATATATAAATATATATATATATAAAACGATCCTGCCACACTGTTTCTGTGCCCGACAAAACAACCACAAAGCCTCATATGTGATGGTAGCTTTTTCTTAAGCCACATTCTGGAGTCCATCTCTTGAAGTTCCACGGCGGAACCTGCGTTATCATCTGTACAGACACCTGTGGGCTTGAGCCGAACCATCCGCTCACATCCTCAAGCTCACGTCTCTTGCGATACGGTGCGTTCCGAGGACGCCAACCTTGTACAGCCAATCGCGTTCTATGAGTTATTCATGTACCGTATGTATGTATCTACGTACGTACGTGCGAGTCGGGATTTTATCGACATTATATTAGACATTGCACTTATTCATCATTTGCCTGGAGAAATGGACGCGCCTCGGGCCTGCTTCGGACTGAGTAGAGCGGGACAAAAAAAAAAAGAATTTTTGGAGTCAGCAAGACTATACTATCCAACATCGTAACCGTGTGTGTACAGAAAGAGCCGTTCGCTGTCTTCAGGAACCAGGACTAAACCACCCTGACGACTGAATGGACTCCAGGCCCTTGGAAGAGATGGAAATGTAAATAAGTACTCGGTGACCTTGTTGAGAAGTTTTGCAGACAAATGCCGCTTTCGTTTTTGCGCGGCAGGACTGTAATAACCGGTGGCTGGTTTTTTTGAGATCTGAGTGGAGAGTGTCTGAAAAAAAAAAACGTTCGGGAAAAAGTGTGTTCAAAGAGGATGTTGGCGACAATGATGGTGATTACGATGATGATCCCGATGATGAAAGGAGACGATGCAGGATGAAAGAATAAAGCCTGATTTTGCACAGTTTTACATGGTCTCCTTTTTCCTTTTGATGCCTGCAGCCTACTGGAAAATAAGTCATAAATTTCTATTGTGCGTTGTTTGATAAATTTGAGCAGAAGGGGGCACCGTTACTCCACCGGTGTGCACAAAGGCTGGCTTTGGCCTGAAAAGTCTTGACTGATTTAAATGTCCTCAGTGATCTTTCATTCTTTCATGCGTTTTGATTTTGTACACAGGTTAACGATCCTGTATCACAATACCGATCTGTTTAGTTTCTACAAGTTAGCTCTAAAAATTCCTTGAAAGTGCTTGAATGATGATTTCATGTGCCAAAGAAGGTGGGTGAATCGTAAAAACCAAATTTGTGAATAGCCTAAACGTCCACCTTGCTTTGTACTTTCCTAATACTGCACAAATATGAATTGTAAGAACAGATACTGTATTCCAGTTCATTGTGCAAGTACACCTCCATCACGCCTGCGTGCCCGCTGGAAATACACACACAACACACAAAACACTTGGGATTCCCTGATTGAATAATAATTGTCTGTATAACGGAAATCACTTTAAGTGAAGTGCAATACCGAACGTGGGACACCCTTTTATCTATTTGAGTCACAAACTCTGATTCTTTGTCCTCGCCGGTAGCAGTTAAATATTGCAGCATGAATGCTCACCTCAAAGAAAAGCACATCTCTAAAACCGCTTGGCCTCTAATCACAGAATTTACCTTTTTTTTTCCGGCCTAACTGACATCTAAACTTGCTACACAGTCTCAGTATTCTGTTCCAACGGTGCCGTCCCGTAGCACCGTGGAAAACAACGACTCCAGAACCCGCAGAGAGAGAAAGTGTGTCATTGTATTAAACATTAAAGAGAGAAAAACAACCTCAACTTCTCTATTGTTGTCAGATGACCAGTGTTAGAGGTCATGTGGCCAGACCCTCGTAATATCTGCCCATGTGTGTGAGACAGAGACTAGCAGATGATATGTAGGCTTCGCATGCTGCCATGCTCTCTGAAACCCGGCCCTCATGTTGAACATGGCCCCCCTGTTTTGGCTCCAGCCCCCTTTTTCTAAAGCCAGCTGGCCGAGGGTCCGACAGGGCCTCTTCCTGTTGCAGTTCAACCCTCCACCACAGAGAGGAGCTCTGGTGTTACTCTGATTTGCCTTTAACCTGCTTTCTTTGTTTGCATAGGTGACCAAACACACACACACTGGTACGTTTGCAAGGGCCATTACCACACACACACACTTGCAGGTAAACACGCACATTGGTTGTTTGGTGGTGACGGAAGGGCAGAAGGTCGCAGAGGAAGCGACTTGGACCAATCCCTTCCTCCCAGCGTCCGTAATAAGTGTTTGATTTCTTCACAAAAGGAGCCATTACAGCGAGTTGTTTAATCACCCACACATTTATTGAGCATGGGGTCTCTTAGCTTGCAGCTCAGGCCCCTGTCGGCGACGGCAGCGGGCGCCTGAGTGACAGAGAAGGTCGGGGGACGGGGGGGAACAGGGCACGAAGGGGGTCTCATCTGTGTTAAGAGTATCCAGGGCGCTCCGTACGTTGCAAAGGCCACCGAGGACAGAGACAAAGAGGCAGACGAAAGAGGGGAGTGGTGAGCAAGCCAAACAAATATGGAATTAACGTGCTGAATTTGAAATATATATTCATACGTTGTGGCTTTGCAAATTTCCCTAGCTAGAAACACTGGCTGGTAGTTTGTGGAATTAGACTATATGCTGTATTCATGCCATCATACACCGTTGTGTCATTATTTCTCCATGTAGCTATTTAATTGAACTTCTGGAATCAATTGATTGACAGAATTATGTCAGACTCCACCAGAATAGGCCATCATATGCCTGCTTTCAGCTTGTTAGTATCGGACCTTTCCTAATTGACCTTTTAAGCCACAGACCGCCTTACAACCAACAAAGAAGTTAGCCAGTGGCAAACCAGTGGCATATTGAGTGGAAACACAGCTGACACATCATAAATCAGATGTCCTTAATGTCCCAAAATGTCTGCTTCTCGAACTAGAATTTATGCCGTAGCATTCAAGCTGTTTTGTTGCCAAGTCCTTCTACTTCTGCTATGGTTGGTGAAGCTTGTGCAGATCTCCTACTTTTGTACTTTCCACTGCACTTTGCGTTTCATCACAACTATGTAAAACTCTAATTTAGTGGAATTTTCACCGGACCACCACGTTTGTTTTTTTTCCCCCCTGGACCAAAACCATTTATTGACCATTGTGCAAATATGAGGTTATCGTGCAATGTTTCCCACACTCACCTACTTTAGCAGTGGGCTGTTATCTCTCCAAATTCAGCCTTTTCTAAAAGAAAAACTTCTTTCTTTTTTTTTTTTTTTGCAGCAAACAGAAACCAAGAAACAACAACATAATCCCCCACCATATTTCCCATTGTTGTGTTTGTCGCGCACGGCGTCTCATCACAGCGGTTCCCCTCCACATCGCCGTCGCAACAAAAGTACCTTGTGCTAGAAAAGCAGCATTAGGTACATCAAAGTTCTCACGTTGGGTGGAAGAACCCATATTGGGTACATTTTTTTTTTTTTTTTTTTTTTTTGGAGAAGAGAGGAATACTTGAAGTTTGCTAGAACAAAGCAGCGATGCTGTCCTTGATCCTAACACGCGGTGCATCAGGTATGGACGTGTGGACATGCTGAGAACGGGGGTGGCGGGACCAAACGTGTTTTCTTTTTTTTTTTTTCTCCTACTTTTCTTTATCCGAGAAAGCAGAAGCAAAAACATCAGAATTCGATTTTCCTACTTTACAGTCCGCAGTGAGCCCAGTGAGCCCAAACTCCCATTCAAAACAGTAGCAAGCGCAGTCAGTGTCAGAGCGTTTTATTGAATTTTCAGCCTGAATGTTCCTCTATATTTATGTGCCTCCTCTATGAAAATAGTACGTTATGAATGATGGAGTACAAGCCCCTCGTCTCATCCTTCTCGGTAGCAGGGACGGGTGGCGTGAGGTCACGGGGGCGACGGGAGGCAGCGTTTTTGGGGGAGAAGGCAGGTGTTTTTTGTTTTTTTTTTTTTTGAAATGGCACAAACTGGGAAAGAACAGCGCTGCTGAGTGGTGAGGCGAGGTGAGGAGGAGGAGGAGGAGGAGGAGGAGGGATCGTAGAAGTAGTGGGTAGAAGAAGATAGGGGATGTGAGGGAGGGAGGAAGGGACTTAACACTATTGCTTCTCATAAAGCCAACAGCTGTGTGGGTAATGTTTTGTGACACCAAGTCTCTCCGAGCCCTTCTGTTTCCCGGAGAGCTCGGAGACGCCATATTCTGTCGTCACAAATGGCTCTGTCATTCACCCCCTAAGTCTTAATTATCGCTTCCAGTTTTTTTGGCCACATTTTGCTCAGGCGTATGGATCCATCTGCACGCCGTATAATTCCACTCCGCAATTTACAAGTGGCATTTATTACAATGGCCTCGACGGCGTCTCCTCTTTAACACCGGCAGCCCTTTCCAAAGAGGCGAGGGGGGGAAACAAAAGAGCAATGCAATCTGGCACACCCTCAGTTCCTTCAAATCTCGCTTGTCTCTTTTTTCCATCTGTAACCTTGCTCTCCGTACGACTATCGTTCCCCACCCCCCATATCCCTTTTTTTTCCCATGCTTTGTGTGTTTTCCCTCTGTTATTAATTTAATTTTTATGGAGGTTCACACTACTTGCACAAACCACCCGCTATCTGCCTCGAAGCATAGGAAAAGGAAATAGCTGATGTTGATTTTCTTCTCCTCCTCCTCCTCCTCTACTTCATTCCCCCACTTCATAATTCATTTTGGATTAATTCTCCTGTCTTCAGAGACAACCCTAATTCTTTATTATTTCCACTTCACAGACTTCATGACATCCCCATATCCACATATCATATCCAGGGGAAACTTTACACCCAGCAGACCTCTTTGTTTCCCTTCTTTTGCTTCCTGTCTCTCTCATTCGCTCTCACTTAAACACACCATTTCTCTCGCCCTCTCTTTCTCTCTCTGTCTCTTTCTATCTATTTCTTTCACTCCTTACTCTATCTTGAAGTTACTTGTTAGTTCCTGCCCAGCTGAGCCTCCATCTATAGAGACAGGCAAGCACCCAGCAGAAGTTGGCTGGCCTGCACACCCACACACACGCACACACACACACACACACACACTCTTCTCACTAGAGCCCTACTCCATAGCATGACAGCACCTCTTCAAAACTAACTACACACTGTGGCGACAAAGACCGTACCAGCTGTGACTGGTCCGCTTGATCATTGTGTATTTCCTCCTGCAGTGTTTGATTTCCTCGAAAAAAAAACCCAAAAAACAAAAAACAACAAAAACCCCGGGTCAAACCTAGATTACTACACCATGCACACGTGGATGACCCTTTGCTATTTTGATAAACCGCAACACTGCAACAATCAGCACAGCCCATATGTATAATACTGTTGGCAGACTCTCTAGAGCCAACGTGACGACATTATCTGTTATCTATGGGAACAAAATGACAGTGGTGGTTTTTTTTTGTCATTTTAGAGCTGCCGGGGAGGGGATAAAACATTAATTTGACGCTTGTATTTTCTGGCTTTGTGTTGTGCTCTACAGCGCTTTTCTTTGACTCCTTCACACCACTCACCCGTCAATTTCCCCCGCCATTAGAGATGTTTGTTGGCGGATGGACTCTCAGGCTCATTGTATAGCAGCTCTGTTTCACCCTTATTTATAGCTCCTTTCTATTTCTCTTTCTTCCTCTCTCTCCTGGTTGCCATCGCTGTCCCCCTGTCCATTATCGCGTTATTTTCCACGTCCGCTTTTTCAGTACCGTCTCTCCAGCAGCCTCAATTGTGCTTTTATCTCCGCCGCCGTATATGGGTGTCTCTCTGCTCTTTTAGAACATCTTTCTTCCTTTCCTGATTTTTGTCTTTTAGCTTTGACTCCTTTTAACATTTTTTTTTTTTTTTTTGGTGGGTTAGGGTGCTTTTAATGGTGTTTTCTTTTCACATCAAAAGCGCGGTATTTCTCTCTCCTCTCACTTGATTTATTTTTTTTTATTTGCTGTCATGGGTCTTTTTTCTTTGTCCTACACACCTTGCTGAGCATTAATGCACGAACTCGTGCCCAGACACACGCAACGTCCCATCACCGATTCACCATTCGGTAGCCTGGGAATTTCCCCAGAGCTTTGGTGTGGCGGCGCCTGCCTCCAGAGTCCGGCCCAGATGTGTTGTCTGTTCGCTCACCGTTCAGCACCCTCCTTTAATCTGACAGGCTCCTCATTTTGTGCGTGTGAGTATGTGTTTGTGCGTACCTGCCTGTCTGCCGGCACCTCTTTTCCTTTCCCTCTGTGCCTCTCCACTTGCATTTCCCCGCAAACGTCCTGCATTTCAGTTGCGCACACAAGCAGAAAGTGTGTTTTGTTTTGTTTTTTTCCCTATGCATTGTCTGCTTTGCTTTTCCGTTTCTTCCCTTATTACTTCTCTCACTCAGTCTCTCCTCTCTCTCCTTGATCTCTGGCCTGAAGTCACTTGACATCCTGCTGCACCCACAGAAACACACACTGACAGAATGAAAGTCTTGCAACAAGCAGCCAGAGCCAACATTTTGTTCCCTCCTCTGTTGTTATTTTGTCCTTCAATCTGTCTCCCCGTCCTTATCGGGGCCCATTTTTTTTTTCTTTTTTCCCCCTCCTCGCAACTTTGTCTCTTTCTCTCTTTCTCTATCACTTTATCACGTCCCCCTAATCACTGTCCCCGTGTTTTCTCTTATTATCTTCATCTACTCCCTGCCCCCACTCGCCACCCATTCCTGTCTGCGAGGCAGGCTGGCTCTGGATGTTGACCTGAGAAGGACTGACATTCAGAGGCCGGTCCCCTGCCTGCAGCACTGACATTTCTGCCAGACTTTGATGGTGCCTTTGAACAGAGATGTGTGGAGGGAAGAGCTGCCTGTCTCTCCGCCTTCCAGCAGCTCTAACTCCGCGTCTCCACCACTTAGAGTGAGATGTACTGTAGCAGCCTGCTCTCCCATCACTCGTACATATACACCGACGGAACCACGCGCTCTCGCCTCGCCTGCGCCAGGTTTTTTTTTTTTTTTTCTGCACGGATAAATCTGTGCACGTACATGTTAAAAAAAAAAAAAAAAGCAAATGCACACAATCGCACAACTCCTGCTGGAATGCCTTCAAAGCCGCATCGCACCCCCACCCTCTGATAAAACTGGCGCCGGGAGAGAGAGCAGAGGGTGTTGGAGGTGGCCCGGTTATCTTTCCCACCTCTTCCCTCTCCTCTCTTGCCAACCTCCCTCCTGCTGTGGTGCCTTCAAAGACACCCATGCCACCGCGGTAACCCTGGAGCTCCGCTCCTGCTTTTTTTTTTTTTTTTTTTTTTTTTTCCAATGTCTTCCAATCTTCTCTAACCTCTCCTCCGTGCACTTTTTGTTAGCAACACGGAGGAGGTTAATTAAAAAAAATAAAAAATAAAAAAAAAAATCCAAAAATCAAAAAGCCACAAAAACAGGATGCTGTGTGATGGGGGTGTGTTTCTCATCTGACAGTCAGTATAGCGTGATGGAAAAAGTGCTACTCCGTTCTGTTTTTCCACTGATTGTCGCTTTAAAGCCAAACTGCCGGCTTTTGGCAAACCCCCATCCCCCCAACAACCCCTCCACCTCCCCACTCCTTTTTTTTTTTGCTGTCACTATGGGGGAAAGGTTTTTTTTTTTTTTTTTCCTTTTTCATGTGTTGGAGGTAGAGACCAAAGATTTGGTGCTCTGTGAGTCTAATTAAAACGGGTCGGCTATTTTGCCATGAGATGGTGTCTCTGAGAGGTGGATGAGAATTGAAACACTTAATTTTGTTCCGTGCGTTTCCTCCTCTCTGTGGAGTTGGACTGAGCTGAGCCCTGATGAGAGTCGGGAGTGTGTGTTGGGAGTGCATGTGGCTGCATGTCAGCGCGCACATGTGTGTGTGCCTTGATCATTTTAATAAGTCAGTTAATTTGCATACAATCTTACAGGTATCAATTATTTAACTTTCAGTGTGGAAAGAGTGAAAGGTCCAGCAGTTTAACAGAAGTTTGACTTGACTCCTGTGTTTTTATTGATGTTCTTGGATAATTTCTTGGCTAAATTGGCATTCTTATTACCTGATGATTTTAATGAACCGTGTAACCTTGTATTACGGCTGCCTATACACTATATGTACTATATATAGTATCTGAAAACTAAAGTTATTTCAAAGGATCCTATGCTTGGTAGAGGTCTGCGCTCTCTGAGTGCCTTTATAGTGCTGGTTTGTTGTAACAGGATATTTTTTATGATGTTTTTATGACTTTTTGGAAAGCAAAGATACATCCAACTACAGTCATTTCAAAAGCCTATTTAATAAGTCTTTACACTCCATAACTGTCCCAATGTGTGTGTGTGTATATATATGAATAGGAACTGGGCAACTGGACAGACTGCTAGGGATAGAAATAACAGTCTGAGAAACAACACAACCACCATAGCTCTGAAGTTAGAGCGAAATACCCTGTAGAAAAAACAGTTTACCCTTAGTTTTTTCTGTTCCTGCCGGGGAGATCAGCCTTTTTCTTAATCTCGGCTTCGCTATTACAAAAACCAGTGGCCATGGTCCCACGGTGCGATTTTATGAGGCAATCTGGTCTTCCGGTGTGATGAGAAACACAGCACCTTTGGTGTTTGTTAGAACATTTTATATGCACCACCAGTGAAGTTTGGACCAGCGTGCCGAGAAGCGGGGTTTACCTTTGCTTCTGTGTACCAGGCAAGTGTGCTAAACTCCCTCTGATATCAATGGCAAATTCTTCCGTCTTATTAGCGGCGGTCGTTTCAGAAACACCGCCACCTGGCTGCATGCCAATTCAAGACATGCTTCAGTAGCTTATAAAGTAAAAAAAAAAAAAAAAGAAAGAAAGAAACTGAGGTCTGGAGAAACCGAAATCTGATCAAAGTGCTCTTTCCCAAGGCTTCAAAACACAAGATACACAGCGGCTGACATGTTCCGCACTGCTCCACAACCGCTGCTTCCCTTTCAAACAAGCCCTGCAATGGTGGCATGGCAGGATTCTGCCTCAGCTTCTCTTGCCAGCTACCCCTCCCCACTCTCTCTTCCCTTCTGGCCAGGGCCCCAGGGTGCCTGTAGCCTGCCTGTACTGGGCTATTGATTGGGAACATGGCTGCAGCTCACCTGCTAATTGAAAGCCGATTGGGGCCCGGGGGTAGCGCTGTAAAACAGGCCCCACGTGGCATTAAAGGCTGAAGTCTTATGGGCAACTGTAAATCCAGCGCTGCTAATAGTGGTGGTATATCCATCTGTGCTGCTGCTTGTGTGTGTGTGTGTGTGTGTGTGTGTGTGTGTGTGTGTGTGTGTGTGAGAGAGAGTGCTTTCTTTCAAGTACACATCTGTAAAATACAAATGGGCACTGCCTATTTGGTGTGAATCCTAATTTACACGTGTGAACTACATCTTTAGTGTCCTGCTTTGTTTTTCCTGCATGCTGCATAAAAGAAAAAAAAAAAAAAAGTTTGATGTGTGCTTTCATTAAATAATTAGGTAAAAACATGAATTTTTAGGTAACGTCTTTAGAATAAGTTTTTACTCCAATTTATATTTAGATAAACATATTCAATTAAAATGGCCAAGAAGAGCCAGGTAACTAAAGAACCGACATCCTATCAGGAGCAGTCGTGCTGAAGATAGATAGGCCCATTTAGAAGGGAAAAACCTCGACTCGAGGCCAGCTGTTGTCTGCCTTGTTGCTAACAAGCAGAAACACGCAAACACGGGCCACGGTGACAAAGTGTGCAAGAATAACCGTTCTACACAAACACACACCCTGACCCTGAACCCAGTTCCAATCCCACCTCTTGAGCCTCCACTGAGACTGAGCTCACTTCCAGCCCATCAACCTTTTTTTTTAGGTAGTTCTTTTTTGTTTTTTTTTTTGCTGTCTACATAAAGGATCACGAAACTCACTGCTGATGTTCATCCAGTTAAACTCTGCAGCCTGCTGCCCCAAACAGCTGTCAAACAACACAACTGTAAAAACACCCCGCCAAATTAAAACAAATGCTTTATGCTTCCTCTCCTCTAGGTTTTCTTCCATTAAATCCGACTCTGCTCACCATTTCTTTTCCTCCTATACCCCCCCTCTCTCTCTGAGCAGCTTGATGACAGTGAGGGTGGAAGGCGGGGGGGGAGGGGGTGGGGGTTGTCCTGCAGCATGGCATGTGGATACAGAGGTTAATTGGATTGTAATTAGAGCGGAGGTGATTAATTGATAGCATCTGTAAATTTGGATGTTTCCATTGTAAATGTGACAAATGAGAGCATGGCGAGCTGGAGGAAGAAGGGCAGAGAGAGAGAAGGAAAGAGAGGAAGAAAAGGAAGACAGAAAGCTTTAAGTACATCTGGAAAAAGTGAAAGTAGAGAAAGAAGATACCAGAGCCTATGCAAACGTAAAATCAGAGAGAAGAAGACAAAGCGCTCCAAATGAGCGATTGTTGTTTTGTGAAAGTTGTTGAAAATACATTCTGTTTAATGATGTCACTATATTATAAAGCTGTTTCCTTTGATGAAGTGTGAAGAGGGATACAGAGAATAACAAAAACATAACAACAGAAAAATAAATAAAACACAGAAACAAACAAACAAACAAAAAAAAACTGGGAACAAACCAAACTGAAAAAAAAAACTGAGAATGGCCGTAGAAGAGCAAATGCTAATGGTGGCATTTTGGTTTGGATTTGCCCCGCTGATTCACTGAACGAATTATTGCTTATTCTGCCTACTTCACATCTCACTAGTCAGTGATTAGTAGCTTTTTTTTCTACCAAAAAAAAAAGCGTCATGGATAATTAGTCATTTGTAAGAGAAAAGATACCCGATCTAAGCACAAAAATGCTTAAAAAAGTTAAGCAACTTGCAGTAGGAAGCTTTTAAC
This sequence comes from Tetraodon nigroviridis, assembly GCA_000180735.1. Classification (NCBI taxonomy): domain Eukaryota; kingdom Metazoa; phylum Chordata; class Actinopteri; order Tetraodontiformes; family Tetraodontidae; genus Tetraodon; species Tetraodon nigroviridis. The sequence goes on from CAAE01013768.1 coordinate 38,876, forward strand.
TATGCTTTATTTAACTGTGGCAAAGTAACAGGTAGATACCCACAGACACCTTTTTTTTAGTCAGGTGCCAGTGCAATCGACACGCCGCTGTGACACCCCGGCAATATAATGTAGTCTATGTTCGACTCTGCGTGCTATAACATGACTTACCCCATGCTATTTAACACATGGAAAGATTTGCTGGGACGCAACATATGGAGAGAGTGTGAACAACGTGCTATTTAAAGTAGGTGTGTAAGGTCACAGCGGCTCTGCAGCCCCCAGTTTGTTAACAACATTCACAGTAGGAACACCAGACAAGAACACACCCACGTACAGCGTTAAGTTGAAGGTGCGGATGACCGCAGAGTGAAACATACATTTTATTCCTCTTGCATTTAAAATGACTCTTCAGCAATCACAACATGGTTGCAGAAAAAAAACACTCAAAGATGCTGATTTCATTTCTTTCTTCCTTTTTTTTTTTTTAAACAACAATATATCAGGAAGGAAAATGTGCACCACAAATGAGAGGCTCGTCACAGAGAAATATGCAAACACTAATGTGGCGTTTCTGGCTGTGCGCAGTGTTATCTCTTCCATGAGAGAACGGTGCAGTGATATGGAAAGAAAACTGTTCATGTGAATATCTGTGAATTAACAGCGCTATAGAGAGTCACTAATGTATTTTTCTGGCATTAGCATTTTTGGCTCCAGCTATCCTCTGTAGCTGCAGAGGGGTCATCTCCGCGCTCACTTTGCACAATTTGCATTTATTCAACCTGATAAAAGCCAAGTTGTGGGAGGATCTCCTGATTTAAATACTTCCATGCATACTTCTTAAGTAGAATATGTAATCGGGTGGTATTACAGTCAGGTGATACAAATGAAAAAAAAAAAAAAAAAAAAAATCATTTTGTGTTTTGGTTGAAATGTCCCTGTTAGGAGACACCCAAGCACCAAAGCACTGGAAAGTTCATAAATCGAATTTTTTTTCTTTTTTTGAAGTAAAGGCAGAAATACTAATGAGGCTACGCTTCTACAGCCAAAAGGTCTCAAATCTAATTTTCTAAGTAGGTATCAAGACTTCGAAAACCTATTTCAGATGCGTGCGGATGGTTCACGTCGACTCTTGTGGTTCGTTGTTCAACGGAACAAATTGTTCATTAACTGTGGGCCTAATGCTCCAACAAATGTTCCAGGAATATTGCTACGGTGGTCCGTACGAGGCTGGAATTAAGCTAATCAAATAGGCCTCCAGTCAGGTCCTATCAGACAGTTCCAGACTGCGGCAAATGAGCCCGTGTTGCAAAATTTACATTTAATTTTCCCCAGGGGACAGGTGGCGTCCCACCCTGCCACCACATTTCCCCTCAATCAGCATTTGGCTCCCGAAGGTAGACGATGGACGTGGCACTTCCATGAAGCGGCTAGAAGCTCCCTTCCCTACTGCCACGTCTTTGGGCACGCCTCAGATGAGTAAGGTAAAGAATATAGAGAAGATGACAGCAGGGGAAATATTTGCCGTTGTGTTTACAGATCCTGAGAATGAGGGCCGGGTATATTTGCGCAGCTGCCCGTCTCTCAGATGCTGAGTGTGTGAGCGCTCGCTAGAGCCTGTTTGTCCAAGGCAGCAAGCCTTCGCTCTGTAAGTTACTTATGCTTTTGTTTGTGTATCACTTTATATGTGCACGTTTAATACACACATGCACGGGTATTAGAGGCTGTGTTTGACTGACTGAGCGTTTATCCAGGGAGAAGCTAAATCCAGCTGTCTCTCACGGATAGGATGCCAGAAGCGAAGACTACTAACTAGCTCCTGTTACAGGAGGCTCAAGAAGGAAGCAAAAGCAAACAGATGCCACGCTAGCGCCTAACTTACCCTTCCTGTCCCCTTCCTCCTTCCAGATGTCCAACTTGCCATCTAACATTTCAACGTCTAATGCTGGCCTGCATAAATTCATGCACCATGCAAATGTGGTATTTTAGCCCGAGAGAGAGAGAGAGAGAGAGAGAGAGAGAGAGAGAGAGAGAGAGAGAGAGAGAGAGAGAGAGAGAGAGAGAGAGAGAGAGAGAGAAAGATAGAGAGATCCAAACATGCAATAGCTGCGGTTTCATATTAGCCAAACTGTGCAATTACCATAAATCTCTTTTGTGGCGATATCAATGGTAATCTTAGGTGAAGACTGAGCTTTCTTTGGAAATCAACTTTGTTTTGTACATTTTCATCGATTTTTTTTTTTTTTTTTGAGCAGGAGCTGCTGAATGGTACTGCAAGGTTTGTTTGCTGCTTAAATTTTCATGGTGGCAACTTGAGACCCTGCATCCATCTGAAACTAATAAATAACCAAAAAAAACATAATGTGGTGTTTAGTGTTATTGAGCACTTCAGGCTATAAAAAGTGATATTTTCCATCTACCAATGTTGGTCTTTTGTACAAAACATAACATAACATAACATAATGTGTGCTAAAATGTAAAATGTACCCCTTTTTTAAATTTGCTCTTTGATAAAATATAAATGTCCCTTATGCTATGCACTAACTAAATCCTGTGTTTTGTGTGTTCATAGGGTGCAGCTTTTTTTTGGTTTTAAATGTGCTTGTTTTTTGTCCTTCGTTGACCTCAAGCGGTTTTTCGATCGTTCAACTACCTGCACATGTGTTGCGTTCTTGATGTAATTACACCTGTGCTTTCAAACACCACCCAACTGCAAGAAACAAGTGGTCAGTGTGAAGGAGAAAAGGCGTAAAAGACAATTAACTCATGGAAAACATCTGTGGAGCAGCGCATGTTGTGTGACCATGGGGGATATTTTATTTAATATTCCTCTAACTTTCAGGGGTTTTTGGCCGGATTGGAGAAGGAGACCCTCCTGCTCTCCTCCCGATTGGACCACTTACCAGGAGAGATCTTTAGGAAGCGCCCCACACCAGATGCCCAAACCACCTCAACTGGCACCTGTAGATCTTGGGGAGCACTCAGACGTCTGAGCTGCATAATTTAAGATTTTTTTGCACAATTTACCTAAAAAACGCAAGCCAGAAGATATACTGCGATTGTTTTCAGTAAACTTACACTTTACACAGTGGTAGAAAATACATTTTGAGATTGTTTAAGAGGGTATGGAACAAAAACATAGCAAAAATACCCCCTGACTGCTGTCAAAGTTCTTTATGTCAAAAGATTATATTTTGTTATCTAGTAGAGCTGCTGGAGTTCCTTTTTTTTTTTTTTTAAACCAATAATTAGTTTAAAATGAAGTTTTATGATAATAAAATAGTCGGTTGAGTCAGCAGTCCAACGGTTAAAGTTTGATGGACACAAGTCATGCTGTTTTCAAACTGGCTTTATTTCAGTCAGCGACTAAAAGTGTTGGATGCATACAACAGAGACTGAAGATTTGTACAGAGAAAAAAGTTTGTTGAGGACAAAAAGAGATTTGGCATTTACTGTAGGCCCCAGCAGGAAAAAAGATCACCAACAAAAAGGTCTGATGAATCACAGCTTCCAATCTGAAGGAAAAATTCCCCCTGAGCCAAAACACTGCTGGAGGTGATGACTAATGATCACTCTGCAACGAGCGGGCCACTGATCAGACGGTTTGATGTATGCGGCATCCATCGTCAAGGAGGAGGATGTGCTCAATTTTTTGGAAAAATGTGAAGCACTGAAGCGACAGTAGAAGGAAAGACAGCGAGAGATGGGGCGAGGCTAATTGGAAGCGTGCAGACATGTTTGGATGAAAAAATAGTTATGATGGTGCAATCTAGAAAAGATTAAAACCTCATTTGTGTAGTTTGTAATCAATTAATCATAAACAATAAAAATGTAATATAATACAGATAGTATTTGTTAAACCAACTCTTCTCTCTATGACAGACATCAACCACATGTTAACATTGTTTGCATTTCATAACTTTCAAAGTTAAAGCATCAATTTGAACTACCACATCAACTTTTTTGACAAAAAGAAACTTTTCACAAAGCGCTGAGTCACTGCGGCAACAAGTAATCCAAGGCAGACGTAACATAGATGGTTTAAAGAACCTGTAAACAGCGAAACTGAACGGTTGCCATCGGTTGCTAAACCGTTCTCTGCAGATTCATCCAATATGGATGGACAGTAAATCCTTCAGATGCTTTGTCTTCAAACACCGCAGCTGCAATTACCCCCC